>SPJY01031878.1:2253384-2432312 GCA_005191435.1 Raddia distichophylla
TCACTGTGCTCTGAGTGGCCATGGTTGCTCTGAAAAGCTGCAGATGCGCCGAGGCTGTCTCTGCTCCGGGTGAAGGCCGCCTCCGAGGACACCTCCACCTCCGCCGGCGGCGACGAGCTCATCGCCGACCTCAAAGCGAAGGTTCGTGCAAAGTACTACCGTGCCATTCTTGGCCTTGTACACGATGCAGCAGCCAGTTAATTCCATTAAAAAAAAGTTAGCATGCCATTCTTAGCAATGGCGGAAGCAGAATAAAAATATAAACGAGACAAGACTAAAATCTCTTTTATCTACCGTTTATCAAATACATCACAAACTTGTTAAACCATAGAAAAACAACAACAATAATAAACACTCCAATTCATGATCACATCCATTAGATATTAAAATTGCCAACAAAAAATATGAAAATTTGACCCATCCGCACCCCTAACAACCAAAATACAAAAAAAAAAAGGTTTTATACTCTAATCTAGATATAAATGGGCTCCAAAATTTTAGGTACGGCTAAGGCTCCACCAACCTTTATGGTGGGTCCGTCGCTGATTCTTGGCTTCGTATATTTACCATGTAGATATTGGTTAATTTATCATTTAAAAAATAGCGTGTCATTCGCACAAAAAACATGAGGTGCCGTTCTTTTCGCTTATCATAAGACGGAAAAGAACGGTTAGACATTGTGCATGTGATCACTAAGCCTATGCCTATGATAGTGGGAGGCGGTTGAGGACAAGCCCACCGTCCTCCTCTACGGCGGCGGCGCCATCCTCGCGCTCTGGCTTACCACCGTCATCGTTGGCGCCATCAACTCCGTGCCGTTGGTAAGTTTCAAAGACCTCCTCCTTTTTTCGCAGCGCCATCCACTAATGCTGGTCAGAGTCGTGGATGACGAGGCTGCGTTCGTTTGTTGTGTGTGCTCTGTGCAGCTCCCCAAGATCTTGGAGCTCGTCGGCCTCGGCTACACGGGTTGGTTCGTCTACCGCTACCTCCTCTTCAAGGTGAGCTAGCAACCATGCATTGCACTGGTATTAGTTTCTGCTGCAATTATATACGACTAACAGATTCTTAATGGCATGGAAAGAGAGATGTGCCTTCAGTTGATGATTTTTTGCATGATGATTTACATTGATGGGCTCCTTTGTTTTGCTGGCTGATTACAGGAAAGTAGGAAAGAGCTGGTTAGCGACATTGAGACCTTGAAGAAAAGGATTACTGGAACAGAATAAACTGGAGTTCTCTGGGAGTTCTGGATGGTTCTTTGGCGAATATCTAATGGGAGAAACACCTAAATGCATGCTTAAGAGTACTACTGCATCTATGTGATGTATAAATATCTGTATGGAAAAAAAGATATGCTATTGTGTGCAGTATAACATTGTAGTGGGATTGTATCAATGTTGTTTTACTCCGAGCTACCAATTTTTCGAACCCTTCTCCTTGATGCCGCTTTATTTGGGATTAATTCTGAATTCATTCACCACAGTTTGTTCACCAGAACCACTCTAGTTGCTGTTGGATTTATCCCAATATCAATCCTTTGAAAAAACTCTTGAACTGAGATGGTGTAAACCGACGAACATCAAGAGCATGTCATAAAGCCCGTGTTCAGAAAGAATCACGCCTCCCAGACATAGCTCACTGATAAAACACACGACAAGCTCACATATTTTTTCGGTGCTAAAACTTGCACCTTTTCTTGGCCCTTAGCCATCTATTTATTCTAGAAAAAAATACAAGACTTGTACTCAAATTAAAACTACTAATCCTACTTAGGCCCTGTTTGTTTCAGCTTCTAGCCAGCTTTTAGCCTCAGAAGCCAGAAGCTCAAACAAACAGCCAGCTTTTGGAACCCTCTTAAATGAAGCCAAAAGCCACCAAAAGCCTAATTTGTACTGTGATCTGAGCATTTCACAGAAGCTAGTTTTTTCTGGCTTTTTCTAGAAGCAGCTTTTAGAGAAGCTGCAGCTCAAACAAACAGGGCCTTAAACTAGACAAAAACTATCAAGATTAGATCCAACAGTTGCTTCCTTCCATTCCCTTGCTTAGTTGCTTCCTTCTTCTTAGATGACAACAGCATAAAGGGAAAGGCAGCACCGCTGTGCGCCCCGCAAACTTCCTTCCTAGAGGCACCGCCTTCTCTCTCACACATGGACATGGTGTCAGGGCTAGTACGCAGGAGAACGGCAACGACAAAGAACTAGAGGCATGAGTGGGCTAGCTGGGCCGTGTGGGTGTAGCTGTAAGCCAATGGGCTTTGTAAGCGTGCGTGGGCCGTGGCGGCTGTGAGCCGGCTGGGTGTGAGACTTTAAGAGGAGATCACTATGGCTGTAACCCTTTGTCGAAAAATGAAGTGACTATTGCCTTCTTCCCCAATCCTCCCCTCTCTCCTCTCTGTTCTGTTGCGATGGCGATCGATTGAGTCGTGATACCGGAACTCTAGGGTTCGGGTCATCACACATGGTTGGTTGCTGCTCCTTGCCACGTCAGCGTGCCCCCTGTGACGTCATGACACCACGTATGCAAACTGCCTCCTGCGAGGCCCTACTTCGGATGGACGCCACGTGGCCTTCTCCACAATCTCCACGCAGTGTCTTCTTCCCCAATGAGGTCACCTCCCATGGCCCCGCCGCTGGCTTGTTCTTGCCCGACGACGGTTTCATTCCCATGCTCGGTCTCCATCGTGGTTTCTTCTGTTGAAGAAATTGCGATATGAGCATAATAAGATGATCAATTAACTAGAATATGAGCACACACAGAACAATGCCATGGGATAATATGTTTATCATGTACTCTCCAAAATTGGACAAGTAACATGATATACCAATTAAAGAACATGGCAGCCAACAAATCAAGTGAATAAATCACCATTGAATTTGTAAAGTAGCTCTCAGATTAAACTAATGACTGGTTGCTGAAAACAGCCGTCCAAGTCATAGTATACAATGATTTCACAGGCAAAATACAATATGAGATTAATATCAAGGATTAGACAATTATTTCTGCACTGTTTTGGAATGGAATTAAGATCAGAACATCCCAATTTAGCTAAACAAATCTGTTGATCTACAAGTATTTAGTTTAATAGCCACTGAACCCAAAACAGATCAATTTAAACCAACTGAACAGCACCAAAGTGCTAAGCAAAGGTACCAGTAAAATAAACAGATTACTAAGTACAATCTGAACAGCACACTAGTACAGCCGAAGGTACCAAAACAGATCAAGCTAACAAGTATTCAGAGGCTAAACATCAACAGATCATGGCATGAATTGGGATGAATACAAGCTAAATCCTTAAACAGTGCAGCTACTAATTGAATCTACCACAAGATATAATCAACAATTATATTTATATGCCTCAATCAAATTATCATCACAGAGCAATTAGGGTGAGACCACAGCCACAAAAATAGTGCAACAAATCAGAGATTTAGCCTCTAATAGAAATATTAGATCCCGAAAATCTCCAATTGGTTCACTGCTCACAACAACCACAGAGGAGCCTCGGAAAATCTTACGTAGCGTCTGATCCAAGCCGACAAGGAAAGCAGCAAAAGAAGGCAAAGCGCGAGCAGCTCGCTGTCCTAGAAAACAGATCGCCGGGCTACACCGTGTAACCACCGACGAGATGATCCGGAGATACGATGCCTGTCGTCCCCACTACGAACCAAGCCGAGGTGGAAACCCAAGGAGCAGAGAGGAGCAGCACGGGGACTCGGCGCCCAAAACCAGCGGCCACCGGGTACCCAAGTTGAAGAAGAGCAGTAGCAGCACCACGGGAACCTCCACTGGCTGGCGAACCGACGAGCAAGGAGGAGCAGCGGAGTACACAGAGAAAAGAGGGGAGATGAGAGCTCGTCCAAGCACACGAGGAACCCGAGAAGACAATCTGCTTAATAGAGAGGGGATTAGCTCGGAGGAGCAACAAACCGCGCAAGGAAGCCGGAGGACCAGTCGCACGCGCCTCGTGCCTCCACGAGCTGCAGAACGGCCGCAGCCGCCAGCAGCGTGCTGCAGCACGCTCGGCTGCTCACCGAGGGCAGCACTGCTGCCCTCTCTCTCCCTCTCTTATTTCTCTCTTTGGGACAAGCCCAAAGGCCTAGCAAAAGCCCAACATCTTCCCCGGTGACGGTGAGCTATGCCCCCCTCATGGCTTCTTCCTCGCGTATCTTCTCCTTGCAGCACCCAAATCTGGCTAGGTGGCAAGCTCGTGGTCGCAAAGAGAGATCCTCGACACCAGCGAGCTTGGAGGCTGCCGCTGCCTCCAAGCACCTCTGTAGATTTCTCACAGCACACGCACTTACGGACTTGTGGCTGAACCTTACTGTTGGACAAACAGCTAGGAGTCGAAAAGCTGCTCAAAATTGGATCGAGCTCAGTTTGAGCACGAGCTTTATTCAAGCCGATCTCGAGCAGGGTATCGAGCTAAATTATATATCGAGCCTATCTCGAGCTGAGCTCGAGCTGCTCAGTTTCAGCTCGAATGCTCGAATAGTCATTCACTAGGTGATAATTTCAACCTTTAAACGACCTAGTTGATAGTATTAATTATGGGTTCATTGGTCATTTCTTAACACTATACTTTATGCATTTATAACTATAAGCAAGGAACATTATTAGACGCTAACCTTATCGTGTTATTGGCTTAGTATTTATCTTTGAGATAGTTGCATTATCAATGTAAAATCATAAAAAAAAAGAGATATTTAATGATTTTCGAGCCAATCCGAACCAATCTCGAGCTTAACCGAGTCAAACCGATTTCGAGTTCGAGCCTTACACCTAGCTCGATATACATTCAAGCCAAACTCGAGCCAAACCGAACTCAAGCTTAGGCATGCTCAGTAGTTCAAGATCGGCTCGAATCCACCCGTACTCCAAAGTGGGGGAGCTCGGGATGGGCCTGGAGGAGGCATTCAGTTTTGTTTGTTTGTTTGTGCATTTCTCTTCCTGAAACTTTGGCTTGCCATTACTTCCTATTATTTGATTGGGAATTTTCATCTTTCATATTGATTCTGATATGGGGGTTTGGGTTTCTGTGTTGGATTTGATTCCTCCGCTTGAACCGTGCCTCTTGACCTCTTCCACCACTCATAATAGCCATTACTTCTCTGTTAACTTTAGGATTAACTACCCTGACAAAAGTTTATTACATGAACCTACCAAAGCTGAATCTACACCAGTAATTTTTCTTCTATGATGGCAACTGAAAATGTTGTATTTGGTTGCGCAGTGCTGCAGCTCCGCTACAAGCAGCTCTCATGTAGAGAAGAGGCCCAGCCAGCGCGAGCGTGAATGCTAAGGAGGTCCAGCCTACGTGAGCCATTGATCCCGGGGAATTTTTAATTTTTTTATATTTATTTTTATTGTTTTATGCAAAAATGTATCCCGTTTTCGAGATTAGACACAAATATACCTGGTCGTTTGTTCAAACCGCGACCAAAGAAGCTGTCGTTTTTCGAAGGAACGACCATGCCATGCACGGCGAGCAGCGAAGGACAGGTGAGGGATGGCGTCCCGTCGCGCGCTGGAAGAGCGACAGCACCCAGTCGCGCCGTAGAAGCACGACAACCCCCTGTCGCGCCTTGGAAGCGCGACGTCGGCTCGGCCCTGCCGTTTTTCGAAAGCTCGATTGGCGCCGATTATGCAGGTTTAGCTATCGAAAAATTACGGAAATAATCTACAGTTTTCACAGGAAATAATCTACAGACTATGCGAAGAGGCTCGCCCAATGGCCGTGGTTTGACAGTACCAAGCTGAGCATTGCGCTCGGCGGAAAGGAACGACCTGTGCGTCTTATCGACGGTGGGATCGAGCAACGTGTCCACCGCCTGCTGTTCCATCCCACAAACTGAAAGCCCATTGAACAAATTGACATAAGTAAATATCAATAAACCATTTGCAATATCTAGACATGAAGCCGTAAATAAAGAGCAAGGTACATATTATCACAAACTGCTAAGCAATATGTCTAACATTAGGCTAACCTATTAGGGTCCGTGGTTTAGCACAAACGGTGTACATGCACTCCGTTCAAATATCGTCTTCCACATTCACCACTTACAATCTACATTGATTTCTTTCCCAAGGCGCGCAGAGACGCATGCGAGTGCATGCAGAGACGCGGATTAATTAATCAACGGTAATTAATTAGAGGTAGCTAATTAGCGCATGCATAGGCGAGCGTGGGCGCATACATAAGAGCGGGTACATGCAGAGGTTCACGCGGACGCATGAATTGGCGCGGATTATTGAACAACTAATTAGCGGTAATTAATTAGGGGCAATTAATTAGCACATGCCAACTCTTCTGGGTCTTTGCAAAAAAATCTATACGCCCTACAAAACGGAACGGAGGGAGTATATGGCTAGCCTATCAAGTTTTCAACGTTTCATTCATTCAAACTTCACCAAATTTTGAAATATAATCAAATCTAGCCGGTAAAAGTTCACAAAAATCTTACCAATATACTCTCCATTCAATATACATCACTTATACTAATCAATATATACTAATTTTAACAAATATTACGTAAGCTCATTACCTGTAATCTTCTCCGAAATCGCCTCCCGCAGCCCCTCTCGTGCGCCCGACTGAGAGTGTGAGGGAGCTTGAGTGGGTAAAGAAAAGGGGGCGCCGGGTAGGCACTTAAAGGTGTCGGTCGCGCGTTGAAACCGCGACAGAGCTCGTCACGCGGCCAATCAGCGACTACAAGCCGTGGCCCACGCGAGGGGAATCCGACGCCCAGTCGCGATTTGAGCGAGCGACTGGAGGCGCTCGTGAATTCAAACTTCGACCAGACTCGGGCCGCCGCGGTGCGAGCTGACATGTGGGACCGCTCGTGCGTTGAAGTACCGATCGACTTCCGGTCGCGATTTCAACGAGCGACCAGGGTATATTTGTGTCTAATGTCAAAAACGGGATACATTTTTGCATAAAACAATAAAAATAAATGTAAAAAAATTAAAAATTCGATCCCGGGAGGGGGATGTGGCGTGTATCCAAGTAGGGCCTCACAAGCAGCACTGTGCAGCCATGCTGCATAGAATTTCTTTCCCGTGCCGTCTCTGTCCCCCCCCCCCGCAATGCCACTAGGTCCTAGCGCCTTCGCCTCCACGCCTCTCTTAGCTTCGAGCCTCGTTAACATATGGACACTGGTGACCTTGACAAACGCCACCCAGCCTACTCCTCACCGCATCACGCCTTACTATCCTTCTCTTTGCCGCCTAACCGTTTGCCCGCGACACCATCTTTGTTGCCTGGCGGCTGGCGCTGACTCCCTAGCATGGTATGCTGCCACGCCGCCTGTCATCGTCTCGCTTGGTGCAAATCTCATCCCTATCATTGACCTCATCTACAACTCTAGTAGCCCACGACATCATTACCGGCTCCTAGTTGCTGTTCACTCGCGATGCCATCCTTGTTAATATCACCGCTTGGCCATGTCACCCATTGAGTCCATTGTGCAGCACACTACCATGGATGTCTCGCCCACCCAACCGACGAGCGTCCATGTCCTGTCAGCTACCAAGGAGACGACATCAAGCCTGTTAACAAGGATGTCGTTGAAGTGGAGCATATGATTAACATGATGATGATACAACAACAGGTGCAAGAAGTAGCAATGATGTGCAGACAATGAGCGATAGAGGGAGGAGGGGAGACCAGAGTGAAAAAAATGTTGGGGAGAGCTAGAAGGGCTCTTTTGCAAAAGATTGACACAAGAACAAACAATATTGAGACCTACATGTGCGTACTACTACCTCCGTTCTTTTTATTTGACGCCTTTGACTTTTAGACAAGTCTTTGACCATTCGTTTTATTCAAAATTTTAGTACAAACATACAAAGATTTAAATGATTCTTAAAGTTTCATTAATGATAAAACAAATCACAATAAAATAAATGATATTTATTAAAAAAAATTGAATAAGACGAATGGTCAAAGACGTATCCAAAAGTCAAAAGCGTCAAATAAAAAAGAACGGAGGGTGTAGACAGCTTATGACCTTTTAGACATTATTTAAATCTTTTGTATAATTTTGTGTACTTCAATCTATATTTTTTTTATTTAGGAGCTATTGAAAAGTTGTATCGCAATTCACCGGTCTGAATGACAATTCGAAAAACTTATAAATGGCATGGTGCGATTCAATGAAAAAAAAATTCGGCCCAATCCCATCCCATTCCCGGTCTTCCATTTTCCAACCTCGATTCGTCTCCAAAAATTCCAAAAGCCTGCGCCTCTTCCTGGACATCCTGGAAGAGTCTTCCAGAATGTTCCCTTCCGCCTCCGCCACGGCTTCCCGCCTCCTCCTCCCAGCCACCGCCTGCCGCCGCGCCATGGCCACCACAGCCTCAGCCAGTCCACCGCCCCCGCAGCAATCAGCCCCCAAGGCGGTGCGGGTGGTGGTGAAGGGTCGTGTGCAGGGCGTCTTCTTCCGCGACTGGACGGTGGAAACGGCGCGAGCGCTCGGGCTCGCCGGCTGGGTCCGCAACCGCCGCGACGGCACCGTGGAGGCCCACCTCTCCGGCGACCCCGCCAGGGTCGACGAGATGGTCTCCCAGCGCCTCCCCGTCGGCCCCCCCGCAGCCGCCGTCACCGCCGTGCTGCCCTCCCCTGCCGACCCGCTCGACCCCTCCGAGGGCTTCCGCCGTAAGCCCACCGCGTGACGACCACCTGTTCTTGGCAGCGATGTGATTATCTTACCTCGAAATCCTTCGCATCTGAAGGATTTTAGGGTCTTTCTTCTTGTTGTCAAATCTATGGAGCTATTAGAATTGGAGCGCGTCCTTACTTGATTAATTTTGCTGTCTTTGCTGAAATGGAAGTGCTGTTACCAATAAATTTACCATCTGTAACATGCGAATAAGAGAGAATAGCATTTTTTTTTGGGTTTTTCCCCAATAAATTATGTGCACTTGATCTTGCGTCATTGTGTACTTCTTCGTTCTTAAAAGAGAAAATAAAGAGGGGAAAGGGTAGATGACTCGGCCCAAACTTGTTGACCCTAAGAATTTAGATCCGATTCTATGTAGTTTATTTGACTTATTTGTTTATTATTATTTTATGTAAAATATGAATAATTTGGTTTTTTAATTGGTTTTTTTCCATCTCAAGGGTTCATCAAGGGCGAACCTAAAAGATCTTTAGATCTTTAAAACAAGGCAAACAAAGGGACTCGTCATTTGAATCCACCTTAAATTCTCGAAGTTAGGAGATAAGTCAAATAAAATAAGTTAGAAAAATATACCCTAAATACTTACCAAAGAGCCGCTTATTTTATATGTACTAGTTTCTGGATCAGTAAACGGTACTCACAATACATAATAACGATATTTCATACATAGAAGAGATAACATCAACCTGTATATTGCATAACATAGTGCAAGCCCTTTGGCTCCATTACAGTACGATCGACCGGCCAAAAATCCATATTACAAAGTTTCATCGAAGTTTGTAGTTGATGATGGACATAAGGTTAAACAAAAGTGTCTTCCATGGCTATGCATCTCTGCAAATGACGGGAGCAACCCAAAACGTCATCAGAGCCATCTTAGCCTTGATGCTCATCTTCGTGGCACTCGTATGGATTCTCTTCAAGATCTTCATCTAAAAAGTGGGAGTAGGTGAGGTTAGTATCATTCAAACACTAGCTAGATAACAAGTCTCGTAGTGCACTTACTAATAAAGGCTTTAAGAGAATGGGAGAATTCTTTTATTTATGTAAAGCTAGTTTTTAAAATAATTTAAATCACCATATCCATCTCATTGGTTTATTGTTTATCTTTAATAAGCACAAAGTCAACACTGTCTTAACAAACATCTTTAGCAATCAGACCACCCAACCAACAATTCAACCCAATCTTGAGCCGATCCATCCAATCCCACCAAACATACACACCACTTCCTTTAACTATTACCAATCATAAACAAACCATTTTTCTTCTTAACACCAGCCATCCTTCTAAGATTGACTTTCCCGTTGTGACCCACATCTGCCATAGATGCACGTTTAACCTAGGAGGGTTGCCAGCCCACAAACCAGTCTCACGACTCTTAGGGATGTGGCCAAAATCATCGTAGTGATGATCCATGCTGGTTCATTAAGAATGGGGGCCTAGGGTGCCTCTGAAGAGCGCACGCCACTGACGCACCAAACATGTACTCCGTGTAATGGTCACATGTTGTGTTCGAACCATCCTTTGATGACAACGTTCTTTCGCTGTGCGTGACTCTGCGCTCCTCCGAGCAGGAATGGAAGAGAGAGAGAGAGATCGAAAGTTGAATTCGAATTCAAATCTTAATTTTTAATTTGGGTTCAGTTTGCTGATGTTTTGGCGTTACAAACATGGTGTGAGCATTGTTGAGTCCTAATTTTTATTAGTGGCATTGATGTCAAAATTATTTAATATTAAGTGCTGGGGGTTTTTGGATTTCTCGGAACCCTAGCGAAGACTCGGCGTCTTGTAAAACCCTAATTGGAAGCTTCGACAATTTTGTGAGCTGCTCCAAGGTTCTAAGTACGTGACCGGGCGAGAGATGAGGTCATGTATAGATTAGGAGTAGTTAGGTCCTTTATTTCTGTTTTTGGTTGGATTTCAAAAGGGGTTTGAATCTCTCGGACTATGCCGGATCTTTGCGACTTCTCGAAAAATCGGTTTCCGTAGTCCACCTCTTTTAAAAATACCCAAATATACTCTTGAGAGATTCTCTAGAGAGAGAGAAACCCACCTAAATTCTCCCACATATTTTAGCACGAATTTCCTCTCTGTCGGACGGCGTCTGGGAACGGCCGGACAGCGTCCGATCAGTAAAACCGTGCACAGTGCACACTGTCGGACGGCGTCCGGCTGTTACCGGATGGCGTCCGATAAAGTTAAAAAAAATCTGAGTTTCTCCTGTCGGACGGCGTCTGGGCGCAGCTAGGTAGCGTCCGGTTAGCCAAAATCCGGTGCACATCTCACTGTCGGACGGCGTCCGGTCGTTACCGGACGGCGTCCGATAAGCCGATTTCAGTGAGCAGTAGCCGCTGTCGGACGGCGTCCGATAGAGACTAACGGCTAGTCTTTTTGTCCCCTTCCGGGGGGCAACGGCTAGTTTTGCTCTAGGGGCTATAAATACCTACCTAGTGGCTGGCTACTTTGAGGTTTGCTGCTCCACTTCACCTACCACATTCATAGCTCATCAATTAGGTGTTCTAGAGCCATTCCTCCACCCACAAATCATCAATTCTAACTTCTTGATGAATCTGTACATATCATGAGGCAAGTATAGCTATGAATAAAGATCAGGTCCAAGACGTTATGCGTGTGCTTGTTAGGCTCTGTTGCCATATATGGTGGAACCAGGATTGTAGGTGCAGTTCTTGAATATTGCAATGCTGTTCAATTTGTGATGATGCGATTAGCTTTGCCAAGATCAGACCATACGAAGAGACCATACAACTGGTATAGGGAAATCATCAGGGTTCGCGGTGCGACATATATAAAAATCATCCAAACAATCCTCCAACGGCTATGTATTCCTACGGGCGACTGGAGCAAACCCTAAACCACATTATGACCATTGCAGCTCGGTTCATCTCCTTCATGACACTCAAACAAATCCTTCTCCTTAATTTTCATCTAAAAGAGTGGAGGTATGCAAAGTCAGCATCATCCAAACGCTGGCTAGTTAACACTTTCCTTAATACACTTAATGATAAGAGGTTTCGATTGGGGGAAGAGATTCTTTTATTTGCGTAAAACTAGTTTTTAAGATGAGTTTAAATTACCATATCTAGCTCAATATTTAATGTTCTTTTTAAACCAACAAGGAGTTCAACATCGTAACAAATTCAACCAAAGAACCAACCGACAGACCTTGTCAACCAACTTTAAGATGACCAACCCAAACTCAACAGACATACCTGACCTTGACCTCAACCAAATAGAACTTTACGTTGCCCCATCTTATTTCCAAAACCCGCCATCCTTCGTTGTGAACCACACTTGCCATAGCCTGCCCGCCTCGACATAGGCGGGTTGCCAGCCCACTCTAGCCTAGCGTCATCCTGAGAAAGTGTGGCCTCCATCACCAGCGGTGACGACCAATGTTGGTCCCTATCGAGAGAGGTCTCAGAGGGCCTCCGCAGAGTGCTCTTAGCTGGATATCCGAAACCCGTACTTCGCACGATGGCCACGTGTTGTGTTGGAACCATCCTTTTGATGGCAGCGATCCCCCGTTACGCGTGTTTTTCCGCGCTCCTCCTGGGTAAGCCCAGGCTAAACCCAGCACAAAGCATCTCGTGCCTTAATCATCCATAATTAGGATGCCATCCATGGGGCAACTCTTCAACCAGCTTATCCCTTCTTCAGCAATCCATGACATTACCACACATGGGCTATCTTGACCAACTGATCAAGCTGGACCGACCAACCACACAGCTATTCCAACAAACAACATCGAGCCCATCACTCATTTACCAACCCTAATTGTTACATGTCATATCTTTTTTTAATGAATTAATGAATGACCGGTGAATATCGATTCACCATTCTGTGGCTAGTCGCCAGAAGATTTATTTGGATCTAAGCAAGTCTAAGCAGATTTTACATATTAGGTAGCGTAAAAGTGGTTACCAGACTATCTTTACGCTAAAGAAGGATATGACAATAAAAGCAATCATAAAGGCTAAATGTTACAAGGAACAAGCATGTATAAGTATAACATGATTAACAAGTGGGTAGGTTAATAAGTATGCACTTTTATAATAAACAACATAATTTGGGGAAAACTAGGTATGAACAAGATTATAGGGATGTTAGTCCGCACTAGGGAAAGTCGCAATCTCTCCCTAATACGGGTAAACATCTATAGGAGTAAGTGTTAACTCGCCTGGACACTTGTATCCCAACCCTGGATCTTGATTCGTTTCGAAGTCCTCCTTAACCTTCGTGGTCTATCGCAAAGAGCCAAATGGCACAGATAAACACCAAAATATGGGGAAAACATGATGCATGAGATGCAATTGCTTCTACGCACTTAGTAACGAGCCTACGTAGGCTACCTTAGCATCTCTTCGTTATTCCTACTTAGTAAGAGAATTTCATAAGTATCTATAAAGACATAGACTTTATAGAGGGCTCACGGGTGCGGTATGACTTCATCGAAGTCGTGCGACTAAATATAATAATGCATGAAATGCTTTGGACTAAAATGTGTCGTATTCCCAAGTAAGTTCCCTTTACCGAGATTTAATCTTGCATTTGAAAAATAGGTGTTACGTGTTATATTTTGGATTCAAGTGAGAACTATGATAATCCAATGTACCTGGGTTATTATCTTTCCTTAGTTAGGATACCCAACTTAGATAACTAGGAAGGCTTTGTTGAACTAGGCTAGATATAGTTTGATCACATTACAATAGGCTGGTTGGCAAGTTAAGTGTGTGCATTTGTATAATTAAGTCGACTTGTAAACGGCACAGTGTCAAATTTATACTTATTAGGTGAAAGGTAGTCTCTCTACTCTTCCTCTCATAGACGACACCTTTTACTAGTGTTTAGCGTATCGATAAATTTTTTATTTAAATACATAGAAAATCTTATTCGGATTATATTACGTAAGCTCAATATCAGCCTTCATATTAATTGTCATGAACTATTAAAGGACAGGGTATATTGTATCTTAGCTACGCTCTTATCGATGGAGAATAGTTTCTAGCTACCAATGAATTCTGGGTGTATGATATTTTATGTACACTAGCTAACTAACCCTATGGGCTATGGGTTCTATCAATCTCTAAACACAGATATTCACTCTAGAGATCTAACTCATATATTCTTAGGTCCAAGGATTTATTCTGAGTCCAAAAGGTTATTTCATGTCTAAAGACGTTTCCTTGAGTTTTCAATAAACCGCACAAGATCTTAATTAATGGGGCTCTCGTCTCATACAAGTATACTCGGTACTATTTAACCTTTCTAGGGTTCCTATCATTCCATTTGGGTTTATAAGAGTATAATATATTTTATATAATTCTCCCACATTTTTTCAACTTAGTTTTAAATTTTTATTTAACAACAATTCTTTTCAGTCCACTTTCTACATAGGAAGGTACTCTGGATGTTTACTAATTACTTAATCAGAGAAAACATATGAACAATGCTTAGGATAATAATCTTATAAGGTCTGTGATAGGCTATATTATTTCTCATTAATTTTCTAGGAATTTAGGAGGTGTCTACCGACTTTTAATAAATCATGAAATCTTATTGTAAAATAAGAAAAATGGTTACCATTCGGCTTAATACGATTTTATTCTTCCAATTTTCCCACTAAACTATTTATCGTGACATTTGTTTTAGGTATTAAACCCTTTGTAGTATTTGTGCACAAAATTTCATAATTTGTTGTTGTCGTTTGCTATTTTAAATAAATTCGACAACACTCTATTGCACATGAAATAACATATTTCGGGGTTAATTACCAAATCTGGTTGTGGGCTGGCCTTGGGCCGTAATTGGGCCGAATGTGGCTTAGTTGGCTGCGCGAGGGCTTAACCGCAGGCGTATTTTAGATTTTACTCTTCCACTTATTGACAAGTGGGACCTAGGGGCCACCTGTCAGCCAAAAGAACCTCACTCCAGCCCAATCATTCTTCAATCCACTGTTCATAGTCTTCCTCCAGACGCACGCACGGTCGGCCATGGAAGCTCGGCAGAGCTCGGCTAGCCGGGGCTAGGGGGCACGACGGCTTGGGGTCTATGGAAAAATGCAACGGCCTCGATGATCCACCTCCATAGGTGCACAAGGCACAACTCGAGGTGTCCTATAGCGGCGGCGCGGCGAGCGGCAGCGGAGTAGCTAGCTTACGGTGTAGGCGAGCCTACTGCATAGACACTTTTGACGACCTAACTAGTGCGGGAGTTTCAGGGCATTGCGTGGATGCTCACCGAGCTAAGGGGAGGGCACGGGGAGGCGTGCAGGTGGCTGGCGACGTAGACGATGGCGGCGGCCAAAACAGGGGCAACGCGAACGAGAAGTCTCGGGGTCGGCGAGCTGCAATTAACTGAGGGAATAGATTAGTGAGGTACAGGGGATGCTCTGGAGGAGAGGAAATGCCGCGGAGCTCGCCAAATCGAAGGATCCGAGCTCGGTGGGGTTTGGGGAAATTTTGGGGAAAAGAGGGAAATGGAGCCGGTGTGGTTTGGACTTGTGTGGTTTGGACTTGCTATAAGACGCTGAGGAGAGGGAGGCGGAACCACGGGCAAGCAAGAATGCCGCAGAGGGGCTTAATGGCGACATGACTTGAGCAGGGCGCGCGGGACGACTGTGCGGTACGACGCGGCGGGGGAACAGTGTAGGGCGGCAGGCTGGCAGGGCATAGGCATAGGCTTTTCACTTGCGAAGCCATGCGAAGAGGGGGTGGGATGGCTGGCGAACGTGCGTGCAGTACGGCGACCACAAGCCACTGGACAGCTGCGCGCGGACCGATGGTCCATGGCGTACGTGCTGCTCTGCTTGGTACAGCGATGGGATGGGTGCGGCCGCGAGCGGCGGAGCCGGCGGCGAGCAGAGGACAGAACATCCGAGGGAGAGGAGGGAGAGGGAGAGGGAGAGAGAGAGGGGTTGCCTGAGAGGTGTTTGCTAGAATGCCCAAGAGACATGGTATGTGGATAGAGAAAGAAGAAAGAGACGGAAGGAGAGGGGAGAGAGGGTACAGTTTGGATACAAATTCGAAATTTTTATTTTTGACCAAATTTTGGATGTACAAAGAACTTGCTACAAGCTCAACTAGCCACGAATTTCTTCTTGTTTTCCCTGATGCACTCATACTGAATAGCTGAAGTAGACGTACATTGACTCACACCTCTATCTACCTGCTAGACTGCTTCTAGTTAGACCTGTACCTACACATACATGATACTACATGCGTTCCATTCACTAAACTTTTTCTTGCAGCTCGACTAGGCCTACGGGCTCGTCTTCCTCCTGCTTGTGGAGCTGCACGGGCTTGAACGTGTAGAGCTTGGCGCAGATCGCGTAGTAGACCAGGTTCATGAGCTGCAGCAGCGTGACGACCCAGTAGAAGTAGTCCAGCCTGCCGCGGTTGATGTTGTCCGGCAGCCAGTTGGCGCCGCCGGCGCCGGCGCTCCAGCGGTGCACGAGGGTGATGAGCAGCGTGCTGGCGTAGCTCCCCAGCGAGATGGAGAGCCAGAAGAGCGCCGTGGCGGTGCTGCGCATGCTCTCCGGCGCCTGGTCGTACATGAACTCGAGGTGCCCCACGGAGGTGAACGCCTCCGCCACCCCGTGCAGCGCGTACTGCGGCACCAGCCAGTACGCGGACAGCGGCGCCGTGCCGGCGTCGGTGGTGCCCGCCGCCGCAGCCGCCGCCCGGCGGTGGCGCTCCACGAAGCCGGCGGCGAGGGTGGCGCAGGCGGAGACGGCGAAGCCGATGCCCATGCGGTGGAGGTAGGAGATGCCGCGGTCGAGGCCCGTGGCGCGGCGGGCGAGCGGGACGAGCGCGCGGTCGTAGGCGAAGAGGGTGGCGAGCATGGCGAGCAGGGTGAAGACGGTCATGGAGCCCGCCGGGATTTGGAAGCCGGAGAGCCGCGGCGCGAGGCGGCGGTCCATGGTGCTCGCCTGCTGCAGGGAGAAGGTGTGCTGCTGCGACGACGCCGTGATCACCAGGATGCCCGCCGCCCAGATCGGGCCCATCCGGAGCACCGACTTGAGCTCCTCCACGCGGTGCACCGTGCTCAGCCGCCACGGGTCGCGGACGGAGGAGGACGACGGCGGCGGCTTGCTGGAGGAGGTCGCGTCCGTCGTCAGGTCGCCGTCGGTGACGATGGCCGCTCTGTCGAAGAAACTGCAGACCAGAGTGAACAAACAGAATCGGATTAGTTTTTTTTGAGAGGAATCGGATTAGTTTCGAGCTTCCCGCGTCCGGACGTGATGTTGAATGGTGATCTTGCGAATTGCGATTGCATTTCCGGAACAATGAAGCCTAAAACGAGAAGCTGCATTGGAAAATACTCTCCTTTACCAAACGAGCAATAATGTACTCGGAGTAACAGTGAGCAATAATTGTTCGAAATCACAATGCTATTAACTCTCTTCTTTACCAAACGAGCGAGGCATCCACGCATAGGCCTTGTATGTGATATATAGCTCTTTTTAAACCTCGTATTTCATATGAACTCATTTTAAATTACTAGTATTATTTTATTACGTAGAAGATATAGATTATTTTTGTTAATTTAAACCATTATAATTATTTTTTTACTTATTGAAATAAAAATTTCTTAGATTAATGCAATGATTCTATTTAATTCTGCTTTAGTACAATAACACACACGCTATTGCTATCCCAAACTTTTTAAAAAGAATTCGTGTCCAGGCAATCTTGTGTTCAAACCGAGCTCAAAGTAGGCTCCAGTTTGAGTACAAGTGTACAACTTTAGGCCAGAAAAGAGCTCAGTTTTGTCAAAAATCCAAATCGGTTTCGAAGCCGCAGGCACCGCCCTGCTCAACACGGCATGGTGGCTTACGATGGGCATACTCATAACTCATATCTAGCCAGGCGCGACATCGCGCGGACCATTGGGCATGGGCCTAGTAGATCGAGAGTTTGGAGGCTCATCAAGCTCAAAAGACAAAAAAAAAAAAATAAAAAATACTTATAACATATTTAAGAGAAACCACGAGATCATAAAAATTAATTATCAAATATATAATAAAAATAACCAATTTTGATACAATTAAGGGTGTGTTTGATTGGTTGTACGAAGTTATATGTAACAAAACGAAATAGGATAGAATGAAACTACATGAAACAAAAGTTATAGGGATGGAATTGTTTGATCAAAACGACCGAACCACACCATATAGCATTAATAGAGAATATTCCCTAAATTTAAATCATGTTGCACTGTCCCATACAATTTCATCCTATCAATCAAACACATGAATATGAAACCATATCATCCTATCCCACGAACCAAACACCTGAACTATACACCATACTATCCCGTACCACCTTATTCAACAAATCAAACACAGCCTAAATCAAAACAAATAGCGAACAAAAAGGACACGAGTCCCGGTATGTAGGCCAGCACGACACGACACGCAAAGCTTAACGGCCGTTTGGTCCCTACTGTTTGAAAGACAAGCAAAATCTTTTTAAAAAAAGAAGAAGAAAGAGACAGGAAATCAGGCCCAGTCTCCACTAGAGGTGGATACCTATGCTTACGCATGCCCCTCTAGCAATCAACATTTGGTGCACGCCCCCAACCCGACATCTCTCTTTTTTTTTTATGTATATCTTATTTTTCAAAACGAAAATATACATTTTATCTATCTAATATATATATGAAACAAAATAAAATGAAGCCATCACATTCCTAAAATACTAAAAATTCTCATGTCAATTAAAAAATATTAGAATTTTTCATGTTAATCAAAGAAAGAAAAGATCTACATCATCTATTATTATCTGATGATATTATAACAGTTTATATTATTTGAAATAAAAAATAATAGAAAAAGAGTTCATGCCAACTACAAAAATAGAAAAGAAGTGCATATTAACTATAGTAAATACACAAATCTAAAATAAAAAATCTATATAATTATAAAATCGTGCAAATGCGCAGGACACGCGCTAGCACAACCAACTCGTTCCACTACCTCGACGTTCGCAGGTGAAAGCTACCTGCCGCCAACACCTCGGCTTTGGGCACCCACACACAACCAGAAACAAAGTTGAACATGCAATGTGAACCGCCATCGCAAAAAAAGAAAAATTTATCTATCTATCTATATAAAAACACTAGACATTCTCATATTAATCAGAGAAAAAGAAAAGATCTACACCCTTGATTATTGTGGGACCAAATTATAACGGCTTAGATTAAAAGAAAGAGTTTGTGTCCACCTCAACTAAGAAGATAGAAAAGAAGTCCATATTGACTACAATAAAAGCACAAATTCGGGATAAAAATGAGTCCATATTAATTACAAAAACACGCAAATGCGAGGGACACCGTGCTCGTTATTATTATATTAAATCAGAGTTAAACGGAGCCAACATATTTATCCTAAAATAATAAAAAAAATCCCAAATTAATCGGAGAAAAAAGAAAAATCTACACCATCAACCATTAGGGTCCAATTATAATGGTTTAGATAAAAAGAAGAGGCTGTACCCACTACAATAATAAAATTAAAACAATTAAACGGAGTTCATATAAAATATGAGATTAGAAAAGGAGTCGATATTGCTCATTCATTCATATAAAATGGTACATCCTCAGTTTGGCACGACAGAGGTCCCTATGTGAAAAATGAAATACAAACACAACTCTTACCACATGTCTTGTTTCGCATCATTAACAAGATTGAAATGCATTGCATTAGGCAACGCCCTAAACTCCTTTCCTTGCACATTTGTTGCCTAATTATTACCATTCACATGTCAAAATCATTTTGTTGCCCAAATAAAATCTATGCTAATTTTCTCAATCATTGAATCCCCCTCTTACATTTTACTCCCCATCTTTTTTTTTTCATTTTTCACATCCTCATTTATACATTAACAAGCTCAACTACAATAAAAAGTATAGTCTCATCATTAAACACCCTGGACACGGTAAAGGCAAGAGGGTCAAATGGCAACACTAATGAAGACTAGGGAGCGAGTTCTCCTCTCTGTCCTATTGTAAGACAATGTCCAACCATGTCTCTTCACCTCCCCATTTTCTTCACAAAAAGATTCTAGTTCCCTTCAAATAAACTTCAATAGATTCTCTTTACCGTCCTACTTCGATAGGAATTCACTTTTTCATTCCCTTGAGAGGTGATTCTTTCGCCATTTTTATATGAATCCCGAACGGATGTAGTTGAAGATGGTAGAAAAAGAATATAGGTGAAGAGAACGAGGAAATGAATGAAATGAAGATAAAATAGTTGGAGGGAACAAATTGGGTAGAGCTGATGGATTTTCACTTCTCTCTCCCTTTTTATTTCGGCCAAAGTCAAAATCAGACACCCCCTCAGGAAATAATTCAGCGGCGGCCATGGCTGATCCATCCTCCCAGGCCTCTCATCTCAGTACGTACTACAGCACGTAGTACAGTCTACAAAGCACTGGTGCACCGGAGCGGCGTGCTTATTTGTTGGCGCCATTTGCTGACGTCGCCTTCTAATCTCCTACGTCCTCTTGTTCATCAATGCCCTTGGACCCCTCGATCGGTTTGGCTGATGCTCACCGATTAGAATTCTACTCTGCTCTTTGTTACAAGTCGTTGATTTTTAGTTTCCCTTCCATAAAAGCTGTAATTCTGTCAATTTGACAACTGAATACAGTAACTTACGTTTACTATGAGCAAATTGTCTGTTTTCCCGTCTTTGGATTAATTAGTTCCAGAAAAATCTGATCAAAATACAAGGCTAAGTATATGCTCCCTTTTCCCCTCGGCTACGAATAAACGTAAACCAGCAAAATGATAGTAGTCACAGATACAATTCTCAATAAAAAAGACAAGAGTCATGTGTTTATGTAGCTATATACGGGTCAAAGAGTATCCTCCATGACTCAGGTTGTAAATACTTTCGATGAGAAGAAGGGGGCCATGAGTAGCTGCCCTGATCCTTATTCCTCCCTCGCCAACAACATACTTTAATATTTTATGATATCTATCAAACAGGGACAAGCTTATAGTCAAATGTCGCTTCCCTTAAGAAAACCCTCCCTTCCCAGCCGCTGCCAAGATTATCTAGGAGATGTTTCTATTTACATTCATGCCTTTTGAAAAGAGCAACTAAATTAAATTTCTTTAGGTCAGATATTGGCACGGTCTTCAAAATATACCTTGAAGACTAATTACTATAATAGTTTATTTGTTAAGCCTACTAAAATTATTAAACTATGAAAGCACTAGAATCCAGGTGAATCTACCTGCGTGGTTTTTATGCTCTTAATTTATAATTTAAATAGTTTTAAAAATATTCGTAGTTAATTAAGTTTTCAAACTGTACGACTCGCACGTGCTTGAAACCACTAATACTAGTGTGACCGGGGAGGAGAGTATAACAATTAAGGAAAACAAGGAGGAGGAAGAGGGAGCCGAGGCCAGAAAGCGAGGGGCACACAGACACAGGTACCTGAGCTGCTCGGTGTGCAAGAGCTTGCCGTAGAGCGAGATGGACGCGTCCATGTCGTCGTTCTGGTACAGCCTCCCGGGGTGGTCGGGCTTGGGCAGGCGCCGCTTCCTGGCGGCGGCGACGACCACCTGCGCGAGCCGCGTGAACGGGCTCCCCGACGGCTCGAGCCTCCGGTACAGCGGGTAGCCGGCGGCGAAGGCGGCGACGGAGACGGCCATGCAGAAGGTGGGCACGCCGAGCCCCCACCCCCACCCTACGTTGTCCTGCACGTACACCACCGCCGTGACGGCCAGCAGCATGGACGCGCCGTTGCAGAAGTAGTACCAGTTGAAGAACCCCCAGGTGCGCGCCCGCTCCGCCGCCTTCGCCTCGTCGAACTGGTCGGCGCCGAAGGCCACGATGCACGGCCGGTAACCGCCGGCGCCCAGCGAGTTCAGAATCAGCGCCGCGTACAGCACCGCGAGCTGCCACGGCGGCGCCTCCACGCACGCGCCGCCCGCCGCGCACGGCGGCGGCCGGAACTGCGGCAGCGCCGCCGACACCGTCAGGAGTACCATGCCCTGCCACACGCACGCTGCTCTGTTCAGCTCAGCGCCTCAGCTCGCCGCATCGATCGTGTGAAGGAAATGTACGTACGACTTGGTAGATGGCGGAGGCGGCGGTGATGGTCCAGAAGCGGCCGACGCAGGCGTCGGCGAGGAAGGCGCCGACGAGCGGGGTCATCGCCGACGTGCCGCCGAAGTTGGTGAGGGTGGTGGCCGCCTTGGCGAGCGGCATGTGCAGCTGCTTGGTGAGGTACATGAGCATGTTCGTCTGGAACCCCACCACGGCGAGCTTCTCCGCCACCTCGTTGGCTGGCGCGCGCGCGCGCACACCGACAACAATTAATCGTAATAAGCAACTCAAATTGATTAGAAGTGATTAGTTTGATTTGCTTACCAAAGATGAAGGGCATTGTTCTTAGCCCACCCTTCTTCTTGCCCTTGGCCGTCTCCTCCATGGCTGCTGCTGCCTCCGTCTGATCCATCCGTTGAGCTTGTGGTGGAGGGGATGCACTCGGCTGCACACGCAGCCGCGCAGCTCGCAGTTTATAATATTAGTGATAAACGCAGTAGCTTGGCTTCACATATTTAAAGCTAGAGCTGCCACGTTACTTGATAGTACATTTTTCGTTTTGTATTTTTTTTAATACTCCACATGTGAAAACATCGGTACAATACTTTGTTGTTTAACTACGGGATAATACTTGCTGTGTCACTATAAAAGACCACTGACCTCTCCATGCGAGCACCAAACCACCTCAATATCGAATTTGCGGCTTGTTCTCTTATACGAGTACGACACTATTGACTGG
This sequence comes from Raddia distichophylla, assembly GCA_005191435.1. Taxonomy (NCBI): domain Eukaryota; kingdom Viridiplantae; phylum Streptophyta; class Magnoliopsida; order Poales; family Poaceae; genus Raddia; species Raddia distichophylla. Next base: position 2,275,893 of record SPJY01031878.1, read on the forward strand.
TGTCATGCTGTTATAGAGCTTAAAAAATGAGTATGCTCCTGATTTTTGTTGCAATAAAAAATAGGTTAAATATAAATTCCTAAAAATGCAGAAAATTTGTAAATCAGCGGAATGTCCTATGAGTTCATAAGCCAAATGCACGAAAAAAATGAACTTTTTTCTATGAATATATATCTCACAAAAAAGACCACTTAAATACCAGAAATCACAAGTAGATAAGAATATTACATAATTTTTAAATTTTAGCACTCAATTCTCAGGAGTCAAATTTTTTACGGGGTAACAGTGTGCCAACGATGATCCACAGATGTGACAGCACGTAGCGATGTGATGCTTCAGCGATGACATGGATGAGATTAACGCTTTTGCAGGGGCACGTAAAGATTGACCCTTAAACTAACTTATGTATGTAAGTGACAATTAATTTTGGGCTTAAATACGTGCCTCTGCAAAGATGCAACTTTTGATATACTTTCTTCGGTCACACAAATATTTGTTGTATGGAGTTTTATGAACTTTTTAAATTGAGTATATGAAAACTATATGGGTATATCTACGTTAGAAGGTAATTGAATAATACTATAGTTGTAGTGGGTTTTACTAATTAATCGTACTAGAAATCAATGATCAAAGGTATATTTTGGAGACCGTGTCATCATCGAAAACAATAATCTTTATGACCGGAGGAAGTAATCCATTACGAAGTCTACAACTGTCTTTATGCCACTACAAAGTTACAATGCGCACATATATGCCATATATTATGAAATATTTTAGACCAAATTGTCCCTTTCTCCTCCTCCTCCTCCTCCTCTCTTCCCTTTCTCTTCCCTCTCGCTCCTCGCCTCTATCCTTTTCTGACAAACTATGCGACAACCACTAGCAAGATCATGTTGCCGTCATTGCCCATGAGTAGTATAGGTAAGTTCAGACAGTTTGTGGTTGGCCCTTTTGTGGCCGATGAAAAATATGACTCTCCCCTTGTAGCGGCATGTTTATAATTAGGGAGGCACTATTATGCAGGCGCCAATAATTTCAGCATTTATGCATGCCCATGCCACGTACATGCATGCACACATCATGCAAAATATTTTTTTCCAATAAATGGAAATGTGGAAAAACAGTAGAAATTTAGTGAAATTTTTTGCGCATGCACGATTTCGCAAATTATACGAGAAAAAATCTCTCGACGTGAAAAATAGAAAACAAAACAAAATTTATAATAAATAGAAAACAAAAAAATCTATAATAGATCAGACCTCGCGCAAAAAATTCCACTATCGCAAAACATTTTTTTCCAGTAAATGAAAATGTGGAAAAACAGTAAAAATTTAGTGGAATTTTCACTAATTGAGTGCTAACTATTGGATTAATCCAGAGGCACCCACGATCCAATGGCCGACCGTGCGCGCACCAAAGATCCAACGGCTGACCGCGGTACCTGCGCGTTTGGCCGGCGCCTGAGAAATAGCGACGCCGTTATAATTAACCACTTCTCACAACAACAAATACTATTATATGTACTGGATCATTTGCGTAATGAGATTATTTGTGCTGATTTTTAATGGGAAGGATGAGAGAAACACATTTGTGTAGATTCTATCTAAGAATTGACACCGATCAGTGAGTATCTATGCCAGTTCATGGCTAGAAACGGTATAAATAATTATTATCTTTGTCGGTTCCTGCTACAAAATGACATAGATATGTATTTTTGAAAACTTTAATTCTTTTGAATTCTTAATTTTTCATACGAGACTGAATGAAAACAAATTTCACATGTAAATTGTAACTCTCGAAGAGATCTACAACTTTGTAGTTGACATCCTTTTCATTTGAAGCAATATAGATGCGTAAATAAAAATCGCAAGAATAAAGCATTTATTATTATTCAAATAAAGCTATATGGAAACTAAACTTACATGAAAATATAGGCTTCGAGGCGATATACAACTTTATAATTGAAAACCTTTTTATTTAATATCATCTACATGCATAAAAAGTTGTCGAAAGACTTATAAAAATGTCAAAAGTAGGCAAACCCTGTTCAAATAAAAAAAATGATATGGGGTGGGATGATTACAAGAATTAGGTAAGAATTAAGAGGTTGCAATGTTGGTACTAACCATAAATCGATAAATGTGTATAGGTGGTTGGTAGGTGGTAGGGGTAACAGATTTTTGGTCAAAATATATGTTCCCATTTTTTCACCAAATTTTATTCCCAAAATTGCGTTTTCAAAAATATTTGCTTGCATAAATCGATGGGTGTTTCCGGCTTGCTCGCGGGAGGCAATCCCATGGCGTTGGTGGCTTGTTCGGTTCGTGAGACTGTGGCGCGGGTTGGTGGTGGTTCCTGCTTCGCTGCGGAGGTCTTCGGCGACGTTACCTCGGTGCTCCTTCCTGGCGCGTCGGGCGCCCTGGGGGCTTATTCGGGGCTGGCTCCGGGGTGGGTGGCTCCGGTGCCTCCTTCGGCTCCACTCGGAGGTCGCTAGCGACGTTTGCCCCTGGGCTGGGGCTCGGCTCCCTTGGTGACCCTGAGCCTGGTCAACCTGCAGTTTGGCTTCCGGAGTTGATGTGTCAGGCGAAAGCCTTGCCTTGGCTCCTCGCTAGGGTCGACGATGGCAACGTTTTGGCGTCATTCCCCTTCCTGGAGGCATCATCGTGATGGCCATCCTACTCCTGAAGCCCTCTGAGTGAAAACTCCATTCGACAGCGTCGCGTCGCGTCACGTCGCTACCTTGTTGAAGGCGTCGTCTCTGCAGATTGTTGGTCCTAGGCTTGGTGTTTCCTTTGGTTAGCCGCGTTGTCGTCGTTGGTGGTCTAGGTTTCGCCTTCGTGCGAGGTGGCTTGTTGTGTCTTGTGTTGTTCTTCTTCCCCCCTTATATTTCTCTTTTCCCTTTCCTATAAGGCCTTGGCCCTAGGTGGCAGTGGCAGCGCTGCGTTACCTTTCTAGGCGTGTGTTCAGTCCCGGCGGTGGCCGGTGGTGTCCTGGCTTTTGCTAGGGTCGCAGCCTTGCGCTGTGGTTGTACCCCGCGCTTGCGGGCTTTTTCTTTTTGTTTTCTCCTGCTTAAATGGAAAAGGTCAGCAGTCCTCCTACCCCTTCTTCAGAAAAAAAAAATCTTTGCTTGCATCAATCGGTTATACCCACGAACGTACACAGATGAATCAATTATTTGTGCCATTTTATGATTAGAACTAACATAAATGACATCTATTGTGCTGGTTTTAAAACCGTGATAGATGATTTCATTGTGTCTGTTTGTTTGTTGTGGTTAAAAATCAGCACAGATTATCAATTTTAAACTTGCACAAATGTTCCTTTTGTGCTGGGACGTAATGGCCGGCTAAATGCCAATTTTCGTGCTGACATCTACGGTACGATGCGAGGACTATATAGTTAATTAGTCCTGTTCTTTTGATCTGATCTGAAAGGTTGAACGATTGAAATGACTGAATTTCGAGAGCTTCTCGAGTTAGTCTCGAGATTCAGATTCATTTCGTTTGACTTATTTTTTAAAGCGTTAGGATCCACATTCAAAGCGAACAAATGGACCAATAAAAGTCAAAGCATGTAGCATGTCTTTTTAAAACTATTGGTGTATTTTACACAGGGGTGTGCTCCCGCTTTGCTGCCATGTGGGACCAGAGTCCATTCAGGGAGCGCCCTATACTTAGCAACATCGGGCATAAGATGGTCAAGGGCTGGTACTAAATAAGGTAAAGATTCAAAGCTGTTTGTTCAGGACGAGTGGCGTCCGGCGCACAGGCAGGCGGCTAGGCCCCAAGCGCCTGTCGTCCAGGACGCGTTACGTCCGGTGCGTAGCCGTGCGGCTAGGCCCCAAGCGCCGGGCGACCAGGACACGTGGCGCTCGGCGAGCAGGTCTTGGGCGAGCACGAGGGGCACGCGGGTCCCACTGTTAGGGATACAATACAAAGGTGCAAGGAAGCTTCCTTGCAAAGAATTTCTCCGGGATACACCAATCCATATCATTCAATACGACGGAACGGGTCTAACAGAGTAGGCGAGGGTCTGACGGCATGATTGTCCCCGTCCCATTGGTTATGTCAGCCACACTGTGGCCGTCTCCATAGCCGTCCCACTCGCGCCAGCTACGGTGTGACAGATAGGTGCTCGGGTAGGCGGGCCGCTCTGTTCTATCCAACCTGTCCCGTCGTCAGAGTAGAGGCAAGGGAGATGGCGGCGATGACTAGCACCGGAGGAATTATGGTTACAGTGGTAGGATCATTTAATGCGTATTGTGAAGCACGTTGTAACATACGCCAGCTCGGGTATATAAGGGCTGGGAGGGGTGCGTCTGTAAGGGGGTTGAACAATTGATCCTGAGATCGGACTCTTAGGGATTAGCCAGTTTCACACATTGGAAGAGACTTGAGCAGGATTAATTAGGGCTATTACTCGAACAAGGGGCCTGAACCGGTAAAACTGAGTGTCTGTTCTTGTGTTCTTGTGCCGAAGAGAGAGGAGAGGAGCGAGCTATCTGCGCACACTCCCATTGCCGAACAACCGGATTAGGTCTCGAAAAAACCTGTCAGCTGAAATACGCCGACAAAAACGTAAATAAGTCGTTAAGCTATTAAGCCGTTAAGCTGAAAAGAACTGGACCATAAGTGACCGTATGTGATTTCCTCCGTTTATTTCTGCAATAGTGGCTTAAATAGTTAGTTTTAGTGGCTCTTGTAATCTTGTTGAATATTTATAATATTTTTTTCTTGGCTGTAATACGTCGAGCGAGCCTAGACGGTCTGGTTGAACTGTATAGAATCCTGTCCATCGGTCTCTTTTCTGGCTTTTTCCGCGTCACTTTTCACATTCCTGAAAGAGGAACTGGAACTCTGGAAGTTCCCTCTCTCTATCAGAATGAGACCTTGGAACTCTTCATAACTTGTACAAACAGCACACATTCACTTCCTCCGTTCCTTCATACTTTCAAATTGGTATCCTGAAATCCATGGTATCAAACTTTCCTGCAATGTGTTTAAAATTATATCAAGTGTGTTTCTAAAATGTTTTGCTATGTTTTTTGTTTCAAATATTTTTATTAATAAATGTTGAGGGATTGACCAGCCTATCCCCCTCTAAACCAGGCAAGGAAGAATGTTTTCCAAGGAAGAAAAGCGCAAGAAGAAGATGGAGGCAATTGTGTCCATAAGTTAATTATTTTTACCCGAGAAAATCACTGGCACCCAATTAATTAAGTGCAAATGAGCCTTGTCCCAAAGAAAGGCGCATTAATTTGAGAGGAGCCGCGCAGAGGGCAATCCACTTGTGAACCAATGTGCTCTGTTACACGGACGTTACTTGTTACAGCTAAAACCTAGCTATAACAGCCCATGAATGTACTCTTACGCTCTCATCTGAGGGTAGTTATGTGGGCAATCATGTAATCTCTCATGCATTTCTTTTAAAGGGATGAATATTAAGACTTGAGTTATGTTCTCCCTTATCCCAAAAAGATATCATAATAAAATCCTATTGTTTGGTTCGACCATCAATAATATCTCAAAATAGAAGCTACAGTGATTAAGAGGCCACAAGATAGTAATTAGAAAAACAGAGTGGGTGATTTAGAGAAACGACCGGCCATAGCATGCGAGCCCAGATTCTCAATCGAGCTCTCACTGAACCATATTTGGGAAAAAAAGAAAAAAAAAGATCTCATCGAAACTACTGATTTCCATTTGAATGGTCACGCTCCAAACGAAACAGTTGCAGTCCGAGCTACAGGACAGTATGGACAAGGAAATCAATGGGCGCCATCAGGTCGTACAATTGTAAGCGCGACGGCCACAGGATCGACGCACGATCGTATCGCATGCGCCCTCTCTTTCAGAAAGCAGCAAGTGGCTGGGTGGATCGAGCGAGCCATCGACGGATCGGCCGGCATCGGTATGAACGGCGCCCGGCGAGCCGGCCGGCCGGTGCGTGTGTACATGTGCTCCAGATTCTGCGTTCGAGAAAGCGATGCTTCGTTGGAATCTAGCGATGCTCGCTAGCTAGCCGGGGTGGCGTCTGCACTCTAGCTGCACTGCTCGCAGTAAGCAGGCACAACTCGACGCAGATTGCTATGGTGATGGAAAAGCGAGAAGAGTGTTACCACATCGGCTTTAACTTAATCGATTGCCCAATCATATCTCATGAACACATCAACAACAAAAACTAATTAAGTAATTAACCTTAAGACGAAAATGCAATCACAGTTGACGTAGACAGCATAGATGACATTGGGAGACACTACAACATGCACGGATATGCCTTTCAGGGCACTTATATATATGCCAACATTTGTACCCAAATGTCAGCAAAAGATTTTCCGCGGCACTTATTGGCCGTCTAGGAAAACGTCGTCGGGGAAGTATTTCCCCGGCGAATACGTACTTTACCCGGCGGCACATAGCATTCTCGTCCAGCAACAACGACACCTCGATTAACAACAATGTGGCGACGGTCTTTCCGTTACTCTAACGCTAAACCACCGGATCGGGTAGGGTTGACACATTAGGGTTTATGGCGTGATTGTTTTAGACATGAGATATCATAACCAGCAACCCCCTCTCCCATTATGTAGTGTTGTGCAACAAGGTACCAAAACCAGAAGGGTTAGGGACGGCTTCCCTGATCAGGACTCCAAATACATTACAGACAAGCTTAATTAAAATAAACCCCATATTAATGACCGTACGGACATGTTATTCCAAGATTAATCCTAACATTCCACTTGATCAAAACACTAGCATTCATAAACACTTTCTCGATAAATCAACATACTAGGACAAGCATTGCAAAATCAATTAAACGGACAATGAGACTTCTATACCCATAGTACATGAAACGTTGCAAAATACCAAGTCATTTGTTCTTGTGTTATGGTCGATGACAAAGAAGTTAGATTTTGGGAGGACCCCTGGCATGGTGCACCCCTAACTAAGCAACTTTCTAATGTATTTTTTTGCTTGAAACCTAAAAAATTAAGCATCCACTCTTCCTTCCCAATAGGTATAAACCAACAAGAGGGTTTGTTTCTAGCAACAGTATGGAGCAATCAAAGTCTACAAGAGCTACACACCTTTTACGTACTATTTGACGACCTGACCTTTGAGCATCATGGAAACTCTTGAACTATATTTGGAACAATAACAACTACGACTAATCCAAAAAGTTTTACCGTAATGTCACATCCAAAAACTTGTGTTTTAATGCTTACAACATTATTTGAAAGAGCAATAGTCAACTCAAAAACTTTTTTTTTAAAAAAAGTCAACTCAAAAGCAAAATCAATTGAACACTTGGAGCCTTCTCTCTCAAAATGATATTTGAAATGGGTATGTAGCTTGCTCTCTTTGTCAGTTCAATGCTAAAGAAATTTTACTTCATCTCTTCATTCAATGCCCAACTATAAAAGATATAGGGACTCTTTTGAAACTTTCGATTTCGGTAATATCACAATATTGACTTTAATTTTATGATTAAAGTTCTTCTCGGAGCTAATCCTGTAGTCTGACCTTCCTTCAAGGAGTACTTTACTCTTATTTATTAGCACAATTGTTTGTGGCGAAATGACAAGATTTTTTTGCTCAAGTTTGCAACCCATGTCATCACAACTTTTAGAATTCGCTTGTCGATGTATTCTGATACGAGAGGGAGCGAATCTTTTCTATGCTGGAACCTGATTAATTTCTTCTTACTTGCATTTTCTCCTTTTCTTTTAATTTTTCTTTGCAATGTCTCTTCCCTGTCTGTATATATCCTTTTAAGTAATACTATATGTATGTGGATAACCCTGCAGTTTTTTTGTTTTAAAAAAACGAAGCCAGCTTTGTGGAGCAGGAGCTCGGTAGCGCATTGCTAATTAATTATCACGTACGCCAAAACTAACATTACTATCCTTGTCCTAGTAAAAACTTCTACAATAGGTTTGCACTACAGCAGTAGAATTAGCAGCAACGTGATCCGGTGATTCTGCCGCCCACATGTCATTAGCTATGGTAAATAGGCGTCGAGACGCGCGATGGCACCATCATCTCTCTTGCTATGATTGATGCGTGTTTGAACCAACCATCCGGACCCGGTCTCTCTCTCGTGTAGTCGTGTGTCGTCCCTACTCGGTAGTCAGAACGTACTTGTACACAACCGGTTTCTTTCTCCAATGCCCTCACATTCCTATCAGTAGAACGCATTATAGGCTGCATTGGTGTCCTGTGACCTAGAGCTGGGAGCCTGGGACCAAGCAGAACAGGTCCAAGAAATGGACATGAGCAAACCAGCTTGGCCATGTCTAGGGTTTTGTTCGTTTTCATGCAGCTTTATACATGCATAATTATCCATGGCTAGGGGCAAAAAAGAGAGGAGAAAATAGACAAGAGTTGATCAACAGGCAGAGGCAGGGATGGTCGATGGATCATCCTACTGTTGGAGAAGAGGAGAACGTGCACGTATATGCAAGCATGTAGCTTTGCATGTTACCCCTGACAGCATCTTTAGGGAGGTATCACATGCATGTGTCACCTATGGATATTCAGATAATAGAGACCCGTACTTCTGGTGCATGGAAAGGAAGATTCAGACTGTTGAATTTTGAGGTGAGTTAGGAATGTTTCAGCTCTAAGGAGACGTACGTGAAATGGATGGAGACAAACTGACTAGGTAGACAGGCAGCCAGACCTATTGGAGCTTGGCGATGCGGAGATAGCCATGGCAGGGATTCTTTACCATGAACGGAACCGACTGCGATCGATGGTGAGAAAGGATCGAGCCCTGTTCTTTAACTCCTAGCATAAGCCGATCTTACAAATTAAATTACGTAATTATCTATCTATATATTCTCTAAAATTCCTTCACATTTTATTCTACAATAATTTTTTTTTTCCACCATTAATATTAGCGTTGTGCTATCCCTAAAAAGTTAGATAAAACAATATTTTGCAACTACTGCATGCATGCTGGAGATGCGAAGCGTGAATATGTTCTCGATGTTTATACCTTAATTTCTTTATCAAGTTGTTGACCAACAAATTTGGAGACATGTAGTCGATTTTTTTTAAAAAATCTAGAATCAGCTAAGATGAAATGCAATTATGGGCCAAAGTAGGCGGGAAAAAAAGATTCAAATCAGTTAGGCTAAGAGCATCCGTAGCACACCCCCTAAAATACTGTGCATGCTGTCAATATTGAATTTTTCCCGCCCAATGCAGCGCGTGATGCAGCTGTGCTCTCTAGCGATTCAAAAATTGGGGCCAGCGCGGGCACAGCAGCTACATCAACGCCTGATGCCGGCTGCTGATGCAGCTGCTGCTGCACATGCTCTAAGAAAGAAAAAAGTAGAGGAAGTCGGCTTTGATAAGGAAGAATAAAAAATGAATTCAGCAGACCTAGAGTTGTACTCCCTCTTTTTTTTTTGTGTGACGCCTTTGACATTTTGGCACGTCTTTGACCACTCGTCTTATTTAAAATTTAGTACAAATATGTAAAAAAAAAGACATTTAAAGTACCTCTATTGATAAAACAAATCACAACAAAATAAATGATATTTACAAAAATAATTTGAATAAGACGAATGGTCAAATGTATATCGAAAAGTCAAAGGTGTCAAACAAAAAAAAAGAGACAGTAATAGGGAAGATTGCAATGACTTCGTTTCATGCATGAAAGGAAAGTGATGTTGTAGATGTGTTAGCCTTAGCCGTATAAATCATCAACATCCAATCAATACAAATCTATTTTTCGGTGTCTTTACATTACCATATGCTTTATCACATTAGGTCTAATTTATAATAATCTTACCGTATTCTGATTATGATCCACCTGTTACGCATTACCTTTCGTTTGGCTTATAAGTACACTCCTGGCTAGATGCTGCCTTGATCAAGTTCAACCTTTTTACTAGTTCTTCTTTTTATTGTCCAGTCGATTTAAGTTCAACCTATGGACTTTTTTCTTTGCTTATACTCGGTAGTTGATTTCATCGGTGAGCTTGTAGTAGTAGATTGTGTAGTAGCAGAAGAAAAATGAACGGCTTCCCAGATTTTCATCGGCACGCAATTTGTTGAACGGCGGCTATAAATCGCTATGGTGTGCCAAAGAAGGGCACGGCCTCCGACGGCATGGACGTGCAGAACCAATCCAATCATACCATATTTATCATCAAAACATTAGGCAATGAGATACTACGACGATGACTAGACATCACTGACTATTGCAGATTCACACTGAAACTTGGCAAGAAGCATCTGAATTGGATCATTGTTTAGCATGCCAAGCTTGAGGGTTGAGGCATCGTCTGATCTGTGCCAAGTCATACATGTACATGCTACTTTCACACACATCCTCCCTGTTTCTCTGCATGACGACGCATGCTACGTTCAAGTTACTTTCACCTCTCCTGTAGCGGCGCTGCGTCAGGACATCTTGCTCGAAGCTGTCAGCCTTGTCCTGGTCTGCACGCAGGGACATGCAAATGCAATTATACACGGTGACTTCCTTCTCTCGATCGCGCTTCAGGATGACAAGATGCCAAAATGGTCAGTGCCTGACAAACCACAAGGGACGCGAGCCTAGCGAAGGTCCGTGACCATGAATTCCGTGCCGGATGCAAAGAAATCTGTGCAGTATCTTACGTCCTATTCATTTAGGAAAAGGAAATTTGCAAACCAAGTACGTACGCACATAATGGTCAGAGATAGTGGCTCCGAATACAGTGTGAAAGCTATATCGGTGTGTATGTGCGCTTCAATGCGGACAAGGCGCGGCCGATAGCCAGGAGGAGCGCCTAGTGCAGCTCACACTAGCATGCCGCCGAGAATTGAAGAAGCTTTCGTTTTCCGTGTTGCTCGCTGAGAACAATGAATTAAACTATGCGTTCATCTATATCTATAATCTATATAAATAGTACAAGCGTCGGTTTTGGTTGCCCCGGCTGGCCACGTGGCATGTTTTCCAGCCCGTTTCGGCCACGTCGCCCACAAAACGGTAGCCGTCCGATGCAATCGAACGGTCTAAGCTGGGCGGCGGCTTCCGTGGCCTCTGTTTGCCCACGTCCGTTCTCCCCGATCCCCCCTTCTCATCAGTTTGCCCGCCTCCCCTCCCGTCAGCGCTCTCCTTACGCGCCCCCACCTCCTCTCCTGGATCCGGCCGTCCGTGGTCTCCCCTCCGCTGCCGGCCCGCCGCCACTCCCTCCCCTCAGCGGCGGCTCCGGCTTCTCTCCTCACACGCCCCTCTCCGGTAGGCAGATCTGGAGCTGGCGCCGTCGTCCTTCCCGTGTCCGTCGCCAGCGGCTACGGCGTTGCGCCGTCGATTCGTTCGCCGATGAATGCGCCTGCTCCCGCCCCGGTCGTTTGTTTCCTCGCACGCGTTTTTTTCCTCGCGCTCGCTCGCCCGCGCTTTTTCCTCGCGCCCGCGCTTTTTCCTCGCTGCTGCGTCCGCGTCCTGTGCTTGCTACGCGTTTGTTTCCGTTGGGCTTCGGCTTTCTTTTCCTGCGCTTCGTGGGCCGAGCGCATTCGATCTCCTCTCTTCGTGGCTTCGCATGCAGCAATTCGCTCGACGCGCCAGGGGCGCGCAGCCTCAGCTAGTTAATTACAACAGGCGGAGCCGATCCTGCTGCAGCTTACCGTGCAACCGCGCAACTAGATTACTCTCTCTCTCTCTCTCTCTCTCTCTCTCTCTCTTCCAAAAATACTCCCTCGGATTCTTTTTTTTTATTTGTTGCCATTTACTTTTATACATATCCTTAACTATTTATCTTATTAAAAAGGCTATTTAAGGATCATTTATTTTGTTATTCTTTATCTTATCATTAAAAATACTTTAAGCATGACTTACATTTTTACATATTTGTACTAATTTTTTGAATAGGACGAATGGTCAAATAGCATGTCCCAAAAGTCAACGACGACAAATAAAAAATAAAGGAAGTACAAGACACACGTATTTTATGATTTAGCTCTCCGTGGTTTGATTTTGATCGGTTGAACCAAAATTTATTATTTTGTATAGACCATTTAGTGTAATAATTTATAATTATTTTTAAGACTTTGTGGGGGGTTTTTTCTCAAATATCTCAAAAAAAATTTAGTCTTTCCGTATCTCTTTGTAAAAGTTTTTAACTTTTGATTCAACTGAACCAAATTAACCGCAGATCAAAGGCCTCAAACTTTCAATAATTTATCCAATAATATTTAGGTTTTGTAACAAAACATCATAAAAGGCAATGTAATAAAGCATCAATATAGTAAAAATAATAGAGAATTCAAAATCATAACTTGAAACAAAAAATACAAATTGAATGAAATACTCCCTCCATTTTTATGTAAGGCATATAGTTTGGAAGATCTTGATTAGAAATGTAAGTCGTGCATGTGAATTTATTAATGTTTTCCTTGTCTACCCCAACAGCATTATTTCTCATGCATTTATGATTAACTCTCTCACATGATGTTCTCTCTCATATTTCCAATACATTTATAACATGAATAGCATGGTCATTTTCTCCTCAGTTTCTCTTGCTTTCACAACTTCCTTAATCGATATGCCATTTCAAAAATACGCCTTACATAAAAAATGGAGTAAGTAACAAGTTGCAACTTAAGTTAATAAAACTTAGAAAATTGGCTCAGAAATATTTTTTTTGGAAGCTCCCCTATTGGAATTCATATTTGAAAATATGTTCTAATAGTCATAATTTTGTTATTACGAACGATATACGATAAGAGACATTAAACATCAAAGTATAGTTTTGAAAACCATGGCAATTTAAAAGTATTGTCACGACCTCGGTTTCACCAGGATCCACTCATGATCGATTGCTAGTCCCAGAGATCAATGCTAGCAAATCATGGGCGACAATTGTCGAACATCATCACACAATCACATTTAACTATGAAAACAACATATTAATTAAAAAGTAATTGTAACACAACCACTTATTACAATAGTTTGTTTAAGACCATATAATATAGTTCAGAGTGCGGAAATCCAAATAATGTAGCGGAATAAAATATGACGATGCTCTAAATTCAACCCTTGAGCAACAGCTAATTTTGGTCGAAATCTGACACAGAATCCACCTGATCCTGTAGGCAAACCGAACACGAGTCTTTTCCTAAACAAAGATATATCCGTGGTTTGTATAGTGAGTACACGGCTATCCAGCAAGAATCCTTATAATGAATACAAGGATATAAACAAGAAAAGGATGGCTAATTTGCATAAACACCTATTCTAGTTAAATAATTAAAGTATTGTAAAAGCATTTGTTGAACAATTAATAATGAGTATATTAGAGCTCGACTTCGAAAGCCCCTCTGCAAAACCGCACAAGTCTCAAATAACTTAAACAAAACCAACCCATCAGGCTATTAGTTAACACATGAGACTACCATGTACGACCTTCCTCCCCTCCCATGACCGTGGGAACGGCTATCATGATAGTTTTAACCTCTGCAGAGTGTAGCATACTTTACCCATAAGCCTAGTGGTACTTTTATGTCTTAGCTTTTCCTTTGGAGCCCAGACCAAGTAATGATACAAGGCGATTCATTAGTTCTTTTTGTTAACATCAATACACCCTCTAAGGTTTCGACATCTCGGGTCCCCCTCTTGAGTCGATGGACTGCAGCCTGATTTTTTCAAAGTAAAGTGTGTTAACAGTTTTCCCTAACTACTAAGCCTGGACTAGCACATATTGGCCGACATGCTAGAGTTAGCATTTATGGTTGCGCTTGTATGGTTTGGCCGGATAAGCATACGTCAAGGGTCCTTAGACCAAGGTGACTACCTCCTCCAAATCCTCATTACACAAAACTACCCGACTTGCCACCTTTAGTCAACACACGCCACGTAAGTTTTAGTTGATTAGGTTATTAAAGTAACTCAACACCTCCATTCATACCAAGTAGCAAGAGTAATTAATGAATAACCTAACAACGAGTAACCTAACAACTAATAACCCACGAGCACTAGCATCTATGCATAAGGATAGACTAGAAAAATAACTAAGGCAACAATAAATGGCTAAATTCACATGGTAGATGAGTCAATGAGAATAAATAGGACTCTAACCCTTCCCATCATTTCATGCATGAGAAAAGTAAATAAAATAGTGAACGGTTGAGTTTTGTAAAATAGGAGAGAAAGATACAATCTATCTTGCCTTGGTAGTACTCCGGATCTTGCGAACCTCCTTCGGAATTGTAACATACCAAATTATAAAATTAGTTTGGCACGTTAATAATTCCTTAAACTTCATGATTTAAAAATATTTAATATGCATATCATCGTCATCGCATGCATTTTCTTGAAATAAAAATTGGTGTATTAAAATTTCTACCGTAAAAACCTTTTTGCAAAATATAGTATTTTGTTTAATATAATATTTCCTTTGAACCAAATCCTAAGGTTTATTATTTTAAAATTTTGTTACCTAGCTCTAGAGGGCAAATTATCTTCCCTAGGTATTATGCTGTTAAAAGTTTTTCTTAAAACTAATTCCCAGCTCAAGGGGTAAAACCTAAAATCAAAAACATTTTAAAGAAGGAAGATTTTCCCCGGCCCGTTCCTCCTTCCTATTTTTCTCCTTCATTTCTTTCCCTTTCTCCGGCTTGGGCCCTGGTGTTCCAGCCCACTTCCACCTGCTAGCTTCCCTCCTGGTTGGGCTCAGCGCCTCGGCCCAGCTCCTCGCACCAGCCGCGCCCATTTCCCCTTGGCCACCTAGCTGACCGGTGGGTCCCGCTTCGTGGACCCCACTCGTCAGTTCCATCCCCAACCTCCCGATCCCCTTCGTTGACCTCTCGTCTTTTCCCGGTTACTCTCTTTCCCCGTGCGATTTCTCGGTTCATCACCCTGCCTCCTCTCTCTCTATCCCTTCCATCGCATCGCTCTCCTCTCCTGGAGCCGGAGAATCCGGCGAGGCCGCGTGCGGGCCAAGTTTTCCCACGCCCTTTGTCCGGCCATAGCCGTATTGTTCTTCCCTAGGCGTACATTCCTCCCCGCACCGCCGTGTCTCCTTGACCAGCACGGTGCCCAATCTTGCGGGCATCCTCGGGTCACCGTCTTGTTGCCATGCCGCCGTCGCGTCCACGTCCTATGCCACCACAACGCCTGTCCTCGCGCCGCTGTGCTCGCCGGTAAGCCATTCAATGCCGAGTGTTGCCATGAGTGCGGCTCTATTTATACAGCCGCTGTTCCTCGTTCCACCTTGCCGTTGCGCCATGCCTGTGGATTGAAGCTCGCCGGTGAGTTTCACCCGTTTTCTCCTGGCCATGAGACCCGTCTCGGCTTCGCGTTCACCACCCTCTCATCGTTTCCGCGCAGGTGCGGAGCCTCAACGCTGCCGTCGTAGCCCCTGCGCCGTCTCCGTTCCCCTCCGGCGCGTCGCTAGCCTGGTGCGTCTCCGGTGTCGCCGAGACCGTCGCCGGCCTCGCCTCGACTTCCTCTACCTCCCCTGCCGGTGAATCGAACCATGGTCGCTGAAAAACTCCTGGACGTGTCCCTCCCCCTCTCGACACCTTGGCCAGAGGAGGAAGAAGGGGATGGCCCTATTGTCTCTCTCTCTTTCTGTGCGTGGCTGGGCCGAATTGATTTTGGGTCGGCCCACCAACCGAGAAGGGGGCCCTTTTCCAAAATTCTGGGAGCATAAGATTAAAAATGAACTAAAGCAGTTGTTAAAAATAGTTTCTGCGCTGTAAAAATTCTGTAAATATTTGTACTAATACTTTAAATGATTATGGACCTGAGAAAAATATATATTGGCATGTCATCAATGTAGCATTCACTTTTGGTTAAATAGATAACCTAGAAATTGCATCATTCCATGTGTGCATAGGCAAATTTCATAGTTTGTCTTTTAAATAAAAATGCATTGAAAATGAGGTTTGCTGCATTTTCTTAAACAGCAAGGGATCAAATATTTCGCTTATGGGTGTTGTATTGCTTTGCATGGGTGTTTGCGCGGTTAGGAGGCCAAGTTCCCGAAGACCCGATCGACGATGCTCTTTTCGCCTTCCCGGGATCCGACCAAGGCAAGTCCTTTGAACATATTGTGAATCCATTTTCGTTTGTTTGGAAAATATTTGTTAGGATTGAAAACATGCATGCTACTTTAAAGTGACAAATACCGTATTTACTAGACTTAGTTATCATGCCAAATAGTAGAGGTAAGAAATGTGGTAGGATTAAAAACTTAAGGCTAAAAGATAAGTTCGTTATAATTAGATACTCCTTCGTGGTAGGATAATTGCTTAAAAATCTTTATGCGAAATTATATCATCATTTTTGTGAAAATATTGATGTGTTGAGAAAAGTTTTGGAGGAAAGCTGGTTTCAGGTTAGGCATCAAGGGTGATGCCTAATAGGAAAAATGTTTTCCTTCTTTCCCCAAAAATCTTCCTACTTAGGGAGATATATTTTGTCAGTTGGTGCAGTGCGGCACCGTTTTGAGAAAACTGGGCTAAAATATCATCCCTCCCTAGTCTAAGGACTGTCCGTCCTATGATCCTACGAACTAAGCCATAGCAGTACGACCTCGAGCACCGTTATGGGACGGGCCCGGTCGTTAGCCCTTATGGTTAGCGGTCTTGTGGTGAAACACTTCTGGTGCGTAGCCTCTCGAGGGTAAAGCGTACCCACTCTACAGAGTTAAAACTACCATGATAGCCGTGCTCATGGTTACGAGCGTGCGAAGGGACTGTTCATATGGTAGTTCTTCTTTTGTATAACTAGTTTTGAGAAAAGGTGTTTTAAGAGAAAGATTAGAGATGAGTAAAGCATTTGAGAAAGTTTTCATTTGAGTTAGGTGCCACCAGCTACATACCGGATTGGGGGTCGGCCTACCGGGAATTGTTCGCGTGGATTGGATCTAGCCGTTTTGAGAAAAGAGATGAAAAATGGTTTTTATCTCGCTATGGCATTGAGGCCAAGTGGCGAGAGTAATTTAAGAAAAGCCCAAAGGAAAATGTTATGGTTTAATGTTTTCAAAATGCTTTGTCAAAACTAGGCCAATAAATGCTTTTCCGCTAAATATCCTAAGCTCTCCTTGTACTAGGCCTCGTCTGCATAAATTCCGACTTGCGAGTACAATTTGTACTCACCCTCGTTTTTCCCTCCCCTTTTTTAAAAATTTCAACAGCTGGTCCATCGGACTTCGGCCCGCCGTCCGTGGATGAGGACCCTGACTACGATGAGGAGTCATTCTCCGATGAAGGCTATGAAGAGTAGGGTTGCGTGTTCCTACAGCCCTCGTGCCTGTGGAATAAATAATTGGTAGATGTTGTATTAGGGCTTCTATCGTTGTGTACTCTGTATTGCGGCCTATGAGCCGTTGCTTGTGTATTGTATTGGACTAAGTTCCTCTCTATGTAATAATCAGAACGTTGGTAATGTACCATTTCTGTATAACTGTGTGTACTAGCCATGATCCTTGGGACTAGTACGTCTTTACGCAGGTGGAATCCGATCATGTAAATTGGGTGCCGACAGAATTGGTCTCAGAGCCAGGTTTTTGGCCCTAGTACGTAACCCTAGAATTAGAAGACCATATAATTTTTAAAATGAATAATTGTTGTACAAATTCTTATTCTTTGCAATATATTTTAATCCATGATCTTTTGGAAACTTGTTGATGCCGTCGTTCGCATCCACCCTTGGAGTTGGCTATGGAGGTTTCGTGCGCCAGCTGTTGCTGATGCTGGGCACACTTGGCTTTGGTGATCCCATGTATCATTGGGCTACTACTTCACGCAAGGGACACACCTGCTGGGTGGTGTGTGTCACCATCTTTGCTGCGGGTCCACCGCCTACCAGTGGGCCATTTCACTACTCCGCCACCCACGTCAACTGCTCCGACGCCATCCAAGACGAGTCCCTACTTTCTCTACACCGACTCCGCAGTCTGTTCGCACGTGAGTTGCACATCTCCCTGCTGCACTTCTTTTCCTCTCGGCTGCCGCACAAGCTATTCAGCCACGCTCGTACGGCCAAGGGAGAAAGTGATCCGACGGTCTACCACCTCGCTGAGCTCGTCCAGTCCTTGGACGACGCGTACACCATCGCCCTGTGGGAGTTAAACTCTGTCTACGATGCCAACCACCAGCTGGAGCAAGCCAAGAAGGAGAGCCGCGACGTTAAAAAGCGAGACTCACACCACTTGGTGGAAAAGGCACACCTTCACAAGAGGATTCGTCAGTTGGTTCGCGAGAACCAGCGCCTTCGTGGGAATGCTGCTTCTTCCTCCGGGACTCCTACTCCTTCTGCTTCTTCCTCCCGCCCGAGGAAGAGAGACGTCGGCACCAGCACCGTGCGCGAGCCCAAGGACCCTGCTGATCGGTCCTTGTGCACCTTTGATCTCACTTCCGAGGATATTCAGTTGGACTTGGGTCCGTCTGGAGTGAGGGCTCCGCCTCCCACCCTTGCTGTGTATCAAGCCAAGCCCCTGCTTGTCCTGTCACCACCGCCTTGTTGGCAGCCCTCTCTAGATGATGATGATGAAGAAGACCCCGTGGAGGTGGTCTTTGAGTCCGACTACAAGCAAGTTTAGCTCGTAGCCCCCCTGTTCCCCTGTGCATGGGTCGTTTTCGGCCTTTTTCTTTTCCTTTTTCTTTGCTTTCCTTCCTGTTCGTTGATTTGCCACCGCCTCGTTTCAAATTCCCGGCCGCCTATATGAGGGCCGCCCCGCTTGTGATCCGTCACTCCATCCCCTGCCTTCGTCAGTGCCGCCTCTCCGTCTACGATGGAAAGGAAACCGGGAAGCCGCTCCGCGAGTCCTCACCGCTGGCCCGAGCCGAGCAAGCTCTGGCTGTTCCTCGAGGAGATGAGGTGCTTTCCGCTCTGGATCACTGTTGTAACCCTATTGATCTGGTTAGTGTTTGTCTGTTGGTTCATATGGACCAAGTCCTATTAGTCGTTCCTGCGCCAGTTGTGTAATCCGTGCGTAGTTAGCTCGTGTTTGGGCTGACGTACAGGCTGTTGTAGTATTGCGCCCCTGTTTGTACTCTAAAAACTATTATGCTATGTTAAGTGTGTTGTACCGTGCCACTTTGCATGTCTTTAGCTCGTGTTTCGAAAAATCTGGGTAAAAGCTCTCCCCTCTTATTGCCTCTCGTCCTCTTGTCAGCAGATGGTGATTTCACGCCAAGCTGGGCATAGGGAAGTCACCCAGGGGCAAGTCCGTGGTGGTGCTCCGAGCAGAGCTAGTGGGTCCCGTCAGCTTGGGAGGCAAGTTCGATCGGTTCCAAATCCAGCTCGTTCCGGTGACCAAGCTTCCGTTGGAGGGCCTCCCTGTGATCTCCTACCTTTTCCCTCTCCAGTGCCACAAATAAGATTTTCTGAAAATCACCAGAAAGCCAAGCCGAGTCCACTCCCCACCTTCCACCACCACCTCCTGGAGATCCTACCCTGAGAGAGTTTATGGAGATGCAGTTCCAATGATTCGAGATTTGGTGAGGGAGAGAGACAGTGCTCCCGTTCGTCCACCCATGCCAACCCTTCCACCAGCTCCACCTCCTGCCCGTTCCCACATCAATGATTTCCTTCGTGCTAATCCTCCCAAGTTTGGTGGGTCCGCTGATGCCCTGGAGGCAGCTAATTGGTTGAAAGGGATAGAGAAGTGTTTGATCATATTTCAGTGTGGAGATATGGAGAGTGTTTAGCTCGCTGCACACCAGCTCACTGGGGTCGCATCTGCTTGGTGGGACACCTTTTCTGAGGCTCATGAGTCTCCTGAAACAATTTCTTGGACTGAATTTATGGAAGCATTTGAGAAGAATTATGTTTCTGAAAGCATGAAAGAGGCTGATAAAATCTACTTCTTCAAGAAGGGCATGGACCCTGAAATTCGTGCTTTGATTGACTCCACCGAGTTCACCTCTTTTAAGCAGTTGTTTGCTAGTGCGGTTAGGAGAACCGCCGTTTGTTCCTTGCAGCAAGAAAGAGGAAGAGGGCTCAGAAAGATGTTCATTCTGGCTCTCGTTCCAAGGGTCAGCGCACCCGTGGCCGTGGACCTGCTATTCCTCCACGTCCGTGCTCTCAGTGGGTGATGTCTCGTCCTGTACCTCAGTCAGCTCCACCAGTTCGCACTCAAATGTCTGCTCCACCCAAGAAAGACTTGTCAAGCATTAAGTGCTATGCCTGCCAGCAGTTGGGGCACTATGCTAGCTCCTGCCCCAATAAATATGCTGTGTCTGCCTCAGGTCAAGCAAAAGCTGTTCCGCCTAGGCCCATGAATTATGGGTCAGTCCGTGGAAAATTTCCTCATGTAAGGACAGTTGTTTCTATTGGACATGGACGGGTGAACCACATCAGTGCTGAAGAAGCCCATGCTGATCCCAACGCGGTGATGGGTAAGTTTCGCATCAACTCTATACCCACTACTGCTTTATTTGATTCTGGTGCAATGTATTCATCTATTGCTGCATCTTTTGCTAAAAATCATGGACTGGAAACAAGTGCATTAAAGAAACCAATGTTGATAAAATCCCCGAAAAAAGTCATTTATACCACCTTGGTGTGCCCTAATGTTGGCATAAAAATAGAGGGCTCTGAGTTTTTGGCCGACCTTGTGGTCATTGATTCCAAGGGGATAGAGGTGATATTAGGCATGGATTGGTTAGCCAAATATAAAGGTCATATTGACTGTGCCTCGAAAGCGGTCAGATTGACTAATGATGATGGTAAGGAAATTCAGTTTGTCGCTAACTCGTGTTCCGAGAATTTGATTGCTCTCAATAAGTTGGAAGGGGCCGATCTAGAGAATATGCCTATTTTAAGGGAGTTTCCTGATGTGTTTCCCGATGAGTTGCTAGGAATGCCGCCTGATAGGGATGTTGAGTTCGTCATAGACTTAGCTCCTGGTACTGCGCCTATTTCCCAAAGGCCATACCGTCTCTCTGCAAATTTGATGGCTGAATTAAAGAAGCAAATCGAAGAGTTGCAATAGAAAGGATTTATCCGCCCAAGTGCTTCACTTTGGGGTGCCCCGGTTATTTTTGTGGAAAAGAAAGATGGATCCTTAAGGATGTGTGTGGACTATAGATCACTTAATGAAGTGACCATTAAAAACAAATACCCTCTGCCTCGCATTGATGATTTCTTTGATCAGTTGAAAGGAGCCTGTATTTTGTTAAAAATTGACTTAAGGTCTGGGTATCACCAAATTAAGATCAAGAAGTTCGATATTCCTAAAACAACATTCACAACCCGGTATGGTTTGTATGTGTTTACTGTCATGTCTTTTGGCCTCACCAATGCTCTTGCCTATTTTATGAACCTGATGAACAAAGTGTTTATGAATTTTCTGGATAAATTTATTGTTGTGTTTATCGATGATATTCTGATCTATTCCAAGTCGGAAGCTAAGCATGAAGTTCATTTGAGAATGGTTCTGGAGAGGTTAAGAGAGCATCAGCTGTTTGCCAAGTTAAGTGTGAGTTTTGGATGAAACAAGTGTCCTTCCTTGGCCATTTTATTTCTGCTAAAGGCGTTGCTGTAGGCCCTGAAAAGGTAGCATCTGTGGTTGAGTGGAAGCAACCAAAATCTGTGACCCAAGTGAGGAGTTTTCTGGGTTTAGCGGGATATTACCGCCGGTTCATCGAAGGGTTATCCAAAAATAGCCCGCCCGATGGCCAACTTGCTAAAAAAAGAAAAGAAGTTTGAATGGACAGCCAGATGTGAAAGCAGTTTTCAAGAGTTGAAAAAGCGCCTGACTTCAGCCCCAGTGTTAATTTTGCCTGATATCCGTAAAGATTTTGAGATTTATTGTGATGCATCTCGTCAAGGTCTCGGTTGTGTTCTGATCCAAGAAGGAAGAGTAGTGGCTTATGCGTCAAGACAGCTTAAGGCACATGAGCAAAATTATCCTACTCATGATTTGGAGTTAGCCGCAGTTGTGCATGCCCTAAAAATATGGAGGCATTACCTCATGGGGAATCGTACTGAGATCGTTACCGATCATAAAAGTCTAAAGTACATATTCACCCAGCCTGATTTGAACCTAAAGCAAAGGCGTTGGTTAGAATTGATTAAAGACTATGATGTGGGGATACATTATCACCCTGGCAAGGCCAATGTGGTGGCTGATGCCCTAAGCCGCCGTCCCGCCTGTAATCACCTCCGGAGTGAGGAGATTTCACCGAGTCTGTGTCAAGATCTGCTTAAACTCAACCTTGAAGTGGTGAAGATGGGCCATTTGAACTTAATGGAGTTGTAACCCACTCTGTTAAACCAAATAAAAGATGCTCAAAAGGATGATAAGGAAGTTCAAGGGATCAAAGAAAGGTCTGTGAAAGATAAGGCACCTAATTTTTCTGTAGATGACGAGGGGGTGCTTTGGTTTAAAAAGAGGATTTTTGTACCTGATGTCAGAGCACTGAAGAAGCTCATCCTTAAAGAATCTCATGACAGTCCCATATCAATACACCCTGGTAGCACTAAGATGTACTTGGATTTAAAAGGTTCGTATTGGTGGACAGGTATGAAAAGAGAGATCGCAGAATTTGTAGCTCATTGTAACATCTGTCAGAGGGTAAAAGCAGAGCACCAGCGTCCAGCAGGTCTGTTGCAACCTTTAAAGGTTCTTGAGTGGAAATGGGAAGAAGTCGGTGTGGACTTCATTACTGGACACCCATGGACCCAAGCGGGCCATGATTCTATCTGGGTTATTGTTGACAGGCTTACTAAAGTAGCCCACTTTGTTCCGGTTCGCACCACCTACACTGGGGCAAGTTGGCTGAGTTATATATGAGCAGAATCGTATGTTTGCATGGTGTACCTAAGAAGATTGTGTCTGATCGAGGTACTCAGTTCACTTCAAAATTTTGGGGTAAGCTCCATGAGTCACTTGGAACCTGATTGAATTTCAGCATAGCTTTTCATCCTCAAACGGATGGGCAGACCGAAAGGGTGAACCAGATCCTAGAAGATATGTTGAGGGCCTGTGTGACGAGGGCATCGCCCACATGGATGTGACCGCCACTCCTTTTCTTACTTCCACTACAGTCATAACAAGTTGGCGACAATTCACTACATTCTCTACTTTGTACGTCTACTATGATGGCTTCATCGACATGGTACCATCGACCGCCACCTTGGCTGGGTCGATCACACAGTTGGCCTCCGGATATGGCGTCATCATCTCCGTTACTTCGGCCGCCACCTTGGCCGCCACCCATAATTGAAGGCGCAATCAAAAAAGGTGTATCTCCATCTCATCCGCTCCTTCAGGTCATAAAGGTCTTGTCACTCCAAAGATGTCCCAAGAGAAAGCCCAGCTTGAGTTCAAGTCCAGTTCAGCCATCTACGCACATCACAACTTCAAACGGACGCCCAGGTCACATACGATGTCCGTTTTCGACGTTCTACCACTCTACGGAAAGCTTAGGAGATAAGTTTTCCAACGGATGCAATATCACCTCAAAATTCATCCTGAAGCAACGGAAAATCAACGAAACAAGGTGCTGCGTCACCCAGTTGGGCCAACCCGGGCCTTGTACACGTGTCGGACCTAGACCCAGGTGGAGGACGCCCTAAGGGAACCCTAGAACGACCAGGGGACCCCCTTGGCCACCACTCCAGCTATATATTTCATAGCCGTCGCTGTTTAGACTTACGTTTAGTTGTGTGTTGGTAGACCCCGTGTGCGCCCCCTCGAATGTGCATGTGTCGGCTAGACCACCCGAGTCGAGTTATCGAACCTCAAATTTATTCAAATGCTTCATCCATATTTGCAATTTTATATTGTGTTTATCTTGTTTCTTGCTTATTCTTCGATCACTTACAGGAAACGACCTTCGTGGTCAGGTCAATCGCGTTCTTGGTATGGTTTATTATTTTGTTTAATATAATATTTCCTTTGAACCAAATCCTAAGGTTTATTATTTTAAAATTTTGTTACCTAGCTCTAGAGGGCAAATTATCTTCCCTAGGTATTATGCTGTTAAAAGTTTTTCTTAAAACTAATTCCCAGCTCAAGGGGTAAAACCTAAAATCAAAAACATTTTAAAGAAGGAAGATTTTCCCCGGCCCGTTCCTCCTTCCTATTTTTCTCCTTCATTTCTTTCCCTCTCTCCGGCTTGGGCCCCGGTGTTCCGGCCCGCCTCCACCCGCTAGCTTCCCTCCTGGTTGGGCCCAGCGCCTTGGCCCAGCTCCCCGCACCAGTTGCGCCCATTTCCCCCTTGGCCACCTCGCTGACCGGTTGGTCCCTCTCCGTGGACCCCACTCGTCAGTTCCATCCCCAACCTCCCGATCCCCTTCGTTGACCTCTTGTCTTTTCTCCGTTACTCTCTTTCCCCGTGCAATTTCTCTGTTCATCGCCCTGCCTCCTCCTTCTCTGTCCCTTCCATAGCTTCGTTCTCCTCTCCTAGAGCCGGAGAATCCGGCGAGGCCGCGTGCGGGCCATGTTTTCCCACGCCCTTTGCCCGGCCATAGCCGTATTGTTCTTCCCTAGGCGCCGTACATTCCTCCCCGCGCCGCCGTGTCTCCTTGACCCGCACGGTACCCAATCTTGCGGGCATGCTCATCCTTGCCCATCGGCGCCGTGTTCTCGATCCCCGCACGCCAACGCGCCTCTCTCTCTCTCTCTCTCTCTCTCTCTCTCTCTCTCTCTCTCTCTCTCTCTCTCTTCTCCTTCCTCGGGTCGCCGTCTTGTCGCCATGCCGCCGTCGCGTCCACGCCCTATGCCGCCACAGCGCCTGTCCTAGTGCCGCTGTGCTCGCCGGAAAGCCATTCAATGCCGAGTGTTGCCATGAGTGCAGCTCTATTTATACAGCCGCTGTTCCTCGTTTCACCTCGCCGTTGCGCCTCGCCTTTGGATTGAAGCTTGCCGGTGAGTTTCACCCGTTTTCTCCTAGCCATGAGACCTGCCTCGGCTTCGCGTTCACCACCCTCTCATAGTTTCCGCGCATGTTCGGAGCCTCAACGTTGCCGTCGTAGCCCCTGCGCCATCTCCTTTCCCCTCCGGCGCGTCGCTCGCCTTGTGCATCTCCAGTGTAGCCGAGACCGTCGCCGGCCTCGCCTCGACTTCCTCTTCCTCCCCTGCCGGCGAATCGAACCATGGTCGTCGGAAAACTCCTGGTTGTTTCTTGTTTCCCTCCCCCTCTCGGCACCTTGGCCATAGGAGGAAGAAGGGGATGGCCTTGTTGTCTCTCTCTCTTTCCGTGCGTGGCTGGGCCGAATTGATTTTGGGTCGGCCCACCAACCGAGAAGGGGGCCCTTTTCCAAAATTCTGGGAGCATAAGGTTAAAAATGAACTAAAGCAGTTGTTAAAAATAGTTTCTGCGCTGTAAAAATTCTGTAAAAATTTGTAAAAATACTTTAAATGTTTCTGCACCTGAGAAAAATATATATTGGCATGTCATCCATGTAGCATTCACTTTTGGTTAAATATATATCCTAGAAATTGCATCATTCCATGTGTGCATAGGCATTTTTCATAGTTTGTCATTTAAATAAAAACGCATTGAAAATGTGGTTTGCTGCATTTTCTTAAACAGCAAGGCATCAAATATTTTGCTTATGGGTGCTGTATTGCTTTGCATGGGTGTTAGCACGGTTAGGAGGCCAAGTTCCCGAAGACCCAATCGACGACGCTCTTTTTGCCTTCCCGGGATCCGACCAAGGCAAGTCCCCTTTGAACATACAGTGAAGCCATTTTTGTTTTTTTTAGAAAATATGCATGCTACTTTAAAGTGACAAATACCGTATTTACTGGACTTAGTTATCATGCCAAATAGTAGAGGTAAGAAATGTGATAGGATTAAAAACTTAAGGCTGAGAGATAAGTTGCTTATAATTAGATACTCCTTTATGGTAGGATAAATGCTTAAAAATCTTTATGCGAAATTATATCATCATTTGTGTGAAAAAATTGATGTGTTGAGAAAAGTTTTGGAGGAAAGCTGGTTTAAGGTAGGGCATCAAGGGTGATGCCTAATAGGAAAAATGTTTTCCCTCTTTCCCCAAAAATCTTCTGACTAGGGAGAGATATTTTATCGGTTGGTGCAGTGCAGCACCGTTTTGAGAAAACTGGGCTAAAATATTGTCCCTTTCTAGTCTAAGGACTGTCCGTCCTACGATTCTACGAACTGAGCCATAACAGTACGACCTCGAGCCCCGTTATGGGACGGGCCCGGTCGATAGCCCTTGTGGTTAGCGGTCTTATGGTGAAACACTTCTGGTGCGTAACCTCTCGAGGGTAAAGCGTACCCACTCTACAGAGTTAAAAACTATCATGATAGCCGTGCTCACGGTTACGAGCGTGCGAAGGGACTGTTCATATGGTAGTTCTTCTTTTCTAAAACTAGTTTTGAGAAAAGGTGTTTTAAGAGAAAGATTTGAGTTGAGTAAAGCATTTGAGAAAGTTTTCGTTTGAGTTAGGTGCCACCGGCTACATCCCGGATTGGTGGTCGGCCTACCGGGAATTGTTCGCGCGAATTGGACCTAGCCGTGTTGAGAAAAGAGATGAAGAATGTTTTTATCTCACTATGGCACTGAGGCCAAGTGGCATGAGTAGTTTAAGAAAAGCCCAAAGAAAAATGTTATGGTTTAACGTTTTCAAAATGCTTTATCAAAACTAGCCCAATAAATGCTTTTTCGCTAAATATCCTAAGCTCTCTTTGTACTAGGCCTCATCTTCATAAATTTCGAGTTGCGAGTACAATTTGTACTAACCCTCGTTTTTCCCTCTCCCTTTTTAAAATTTCAACAGCTGGTCCGTCGGACTTCGGCCCGCCGTCCGTGGATGAGGACCCTGACTACGATGAGGAGTTGTTCTCCGATGAAGGCTATGAAGAGTAGGGTTGCGTGTTCCTGCAGCCCTTGTGCCTGTGGAATAAATAATTGGTAGATGTTGTACTAGGGCTTGTATCATTGTGTACTCTGTATTGTGGCCTATGAGCCGTTGCTTGTGTATTGTATTGGACTAAGTTCCCCTCTATGTAATAATCAGAACGTTGGACTAGTACGTCTTAACGCAGGTGGAATCCAATCTTGTAAATCGGATGCCGACAGGAATGCTACAAGGAAAATGCTGAACAGCGTGAACACGGACGATCTACACCGTGGAACCGAGCTTTTTCCCGAGCCTCTTCTAACATTGATCCAGATTGATTCTATATGATTTTAGTTGTTTTTTGAGGGTAAATTTACAACCGAGCCCACGAGCCGAGTCGGAGCCGAGCCAAAGTGCATTTCAAGGTTGTCTAAAATCGAGTAATTTTAATGTTGGAACAATCCAAAATTGAATCGGATGAAATTTTAAACCGAGCCAAAAAATCAGAAAACGTGCTTTTGTTCCAGCCCACGTAGATGCAAATGCATAATAACAGAAAAATCATCATGAGAACATATACCATAATAAAATATATATAATTTTAGGCTATTTATATGATTTAATGGCTCTGAATCATCCAATTTGGAATTCAGGTGCTCCCTAAACAATTTCTGAAAGTTTAGAGAAAATCAGAAATTTCTGAAAAAGAATAAACCAGTTTAATTCCATTCAACTGAAGGAAAACCGATGGGTGGGAATGTGGCGCGCGCGGGCAGCAGCGGGGCGACACGTGGCTGCTCCGGAGTGGCTGGCGCGCGCAGGCGATGTGGCCGCGACACGCGGCAGTGGCAGAGACAGCGCTGCGGCGGCAACGCGCTTTCTGTGCCACGCGGTGCGCAGTGTTTGGGCGGCGGTGCGGCACGGGTGGGAGCGGCCTTGGAGGCGGCATGTGGTGCGGCGCGGCTGGCCGGCGGCGGCGGCCAAGGCCGTGCCGACGAGTGGTGCACAGGGGCATCGCGCGTGGGCGCGGGCCGAAGGCGGCGGCGGAGGGGGACGTGTGTCGCGCGGGCATTGGGCGCGGCGGATCCGAGGCAGCGCACAAACGGCGAGGCGTCGGCGGCGGTGGAGGCGGCGGCGTGGCCCGAAACTTGGGCGAGCTTTTTCTCATGCGTTTCTCCACCAAAACCAACGATCCAAGTATCCATCTTGACCGTCTCGACGAGCTCTACACAATGGAGGCAACTACACACGGTTTTGAGCAAGGCACAAAGAGATCTACCTTAAAAACTTCTCGGGACTAGGGTTCTCGACGACTAGGGTTTGATTCTAGGGGTTTCTCGAGTTTGGGACTTGAGGGGGTCTTGGGGTGTATATATACTGGGTTGGTCGACCTAGGTCAGGTCTTTAGTGGGTAGAATTTGAATTGGGCTCAAATTGTAATCCGAGTAGGTTTGGAACTCTCCTAAGTTGGTAATTTTTACAAATCCACGAATTTTGACTTAAGCTTCTGGCTTTGGACAGGTTTGGGCCTGTAGAAACTATCCTCCAAGTTTGGGCTTGGTTGTCCCACGTTTACTCATCATTTCATAGGTTTATCGAGCTCCCGGCAGAACAGCAACACTTCATGGAATCACGGGCTAGCCTTGGGCTTTGGACTTGACATTTGGAGGGTGGCTACAAGATGGCTTCTAAGATTTATTGGAATTTTTTAGAATTTTTCTAAAAGTTTTTCTAGGTTTTTGGTTTAAACCTAATTTAAAACAGTTAAAACTTGGGTTTTGTATATAACAATTTCCTTTTATTTTAATTTTAGGGTTTTGAAAATACAAGTGACATACGACAAAATAGAGGATGTCACATGTACCATTCCTTATATTCTATCACTTGCATGGATGCATGGCTTTTAAGATGATAAGTTTAACAAAACACAAGAGGTAGTGAGAATCAAACAATTAAAGCTTTAGGTAGCAATGGAGTTTCAAATACTCTAAAAATAGCATAGTTTCTATTAAATCATGGTTTTGGAAATGAGTATTTTTCATCATCGAAACAACTTGTTTTGAAAACCAGACCATGGTTTTATCTAAATAATTTATTACCAAATAGGCTGCTAGCAGTAGGTCCTAAGTCCTCTTTGATTTGCAATTGCGGCTAGGTTTTGATTGTTGCTAGAAAAGTTCAGAATTTTTTAACAGACTTAACCAGAACCTTACCTGAAACGCAAACCAGAGAGAACCCAGCCCGGACCATATAGCCCTGTTGAGAAACCCATCTCGGGCCGCCGCCGGCTTTGGGCCGGGCGTCCGCCTAGGGGTGGGGCCCACTTGTTGGACCAAGCCGAAACCCTAGACGTCAAGCATAAATAGGAGAGGATCCCATCTATTATGTATCCCTGAGAAAAGCAATAAAGAATCCTTCCTCTCCTACATCTCTGTGTTCATCTGTGATTGTTCTTCGTCGTCTACGATCTACGTACTGCTAGGCAACCTCGGACTACACTCAGTAGCGTGGTTGTCTAACATAACAGGATTTGCATGCATGGTTGAGGGGGAGCACATTGATGCTATATGCTGCACTTTAGAAGTGGCTTTTGAAGCTCAAGCATGCTATCCTGCCATAAGCATAACAGGATTTGGTGCACATAAGGTATGCGGACTGTAGAATTATAACCGAGTACAGCTCAATATGCATATAATTTATACGATCCCTCTCTATGTGACAAGATCACAAACGAGGGGATAGTACCTCCCACTTTTCACCTCGGTGCAATTAGAGCAGCTACTAGGGGTGAAAAGCCCATTCGTTGGAAGAATGGAATGAAGGGAAATTATAGAAATTGACCTAGAAAAGAAAATCCAATATCTAAGTGACACAGAATACAAGAATAAAGTCACATAATGCAAGCCACATGACCACTAGGACAAGATGTGCTATAAATGTGACATATAGGGGCATTGGTCGGAGATTCGCCGCAAACCTGTTGATGAAATTGCGGCTTATTAGACCGAAAGAAATTCAAAGCACTAGAGGTATCTCATTGTGGCTAGAAAAGAAACCTCTTAGTAGAATACACTTATGGAGAGACACCTTTGCATCGCCCATTAATCGTATTAAAGCCACAAGAAGTGGATAAAGAAAGGAAGATCTCGACAAATAGAATTGACGCTAAGAGAAAGTGCATAATGGTAGCATTTAACTATGCAGGAGTTGCACTATTGGTATTTTTCCTGTAGATTGTGGTCGCCAAATAGGCATTTATGAATTTTACTATGAAGAATTTGAAGCTCTCGAAGAGCACACTATTTGAAAGAAAGAATTGAAGCTCTCGGAGAGAAAACCTTAATTCTCATGTTCATTATAAATTTATCCTATATTCTAATATATACTCTAAAGTTGCAGTCAATATTTGAATTATATGGATTATGAGTATTGCCATTGCCTGATTGCAACTATGAATAGAACTAGTGTAGTGCCCTATGGAGGTATGAACTATTGGTAGTTTAACAACACTACATCAGCACTTTAAAGAAGCATTGTTTTACCCAGAATCCATTTGAACTCTCTTAAATTCGAAAGACATCTATCTTAAATTCATTGTGAAGCATGATGGATGTGAATAAAGAATATTAGAATTCCCCCTCCATTTGAATTTGGGCTATACTACATTAGAATATATTTAGAAGCTCTAATCTCTTCCATCTAGCATCGTAGAATTGCCATTTCAATTATAGAAAAGATGAGGTGCAATCAACTCGCAAGGACATAGCATTAGTATAAGAATTTCTTGAATCATGAACTGGGTACTCTCCTATTAAGGTTAAGTCGAGTTTTCTCCTTGCCTAGAATGCATCTAGAAGAGGTTCGCGGCCGTATGCAGCCCTTGCTAAGGGCACTTAACGACATTCTAGTGCTCACAATTGCTTCCTTGTGGTAAGGCATGAGTTTATTCTCTACATAAACCACATGTTCGTGAAGCTGATCTCGTAGATCATAAAAATTAAAGAATATATTATCTGATCATTACTATGAAGTCCAAAATAAGAAGGACAATGCTAACTGATCGATAATCATTGAACTGTATCGAATATCAAAGAAGAGCACTATATATCTCATGTCCGAGCGTCATGGAATAGAGATGTCCGGCCGCACTTGCTGAGTTGTCATATATTGAATAAAGAAATAGAAACCCGACTAGCAGCCCTCATCAATTAATGCGAGGGACACGTAGTCCCACAACATCCGACTAGTGCAAAGAAAAAAAATTTCCCAATTTGAATGCAAGTTTTATGTGCCTATACCACACTTGCAATGAACTTAACAATGACTGAGGATCATTTCCCATCATTAGGGGAGGAATAGAACCCTAAATAGAAGAATGCTGGAAAAGATGTGGCTAACCTCAGACACCACTAATGCATTCCCGCGCATTAGCCGCACTAGTATGAATTTTAAAGCATTAAAGAAATTAATGAACTGCCTAATCATTTTTGTGATTTGAATGATGTGATCAAGTAGCATTACTGACAATAATGCACCAGAGAGGATCGAAATACCATAGGAGGTATTCCTCATTCTGTTCCAAGGCCTCAATGAAAAGGACAGAAAATCTGGTTACTCGAATCCCAAGTATCCGGGGACGCCTGGAGAAAAATGGATAAGAGAGCTTGCCACAACCGATCACGAAAATGCCCCAAGGAAAATAGAAGGGGAGCCAGTTGAGACCTGACGCTGGTGAGCCTGCTAGCGAGACACTCCCAGTTTTGAATTTACTGGTATAAGAAGAAAGAATCAAAGAAGAAGCCGAAAGACATGTAAACGAGCGTGCCGAAGGACGTGCAGACGAGCATGTGAATGCGCACATCGGCAACCATCTAAAGGTCCTTGCTCCCGCGATTGGGAAATAGCGGTGCAGAGCGAGTGATGGTGCAAGAAGCACATATGCACGAAGCACCCCATGAAGAAATGGCCCTAAATTCTATGCACTCTGGGGAAATATTGAATAGAACCACAGCCAATGTCGACATATATTTTGCAAAGAAGATTGTGAAAGCAATTGAACTCGATTCAGAGCCTGCATCTTTTTTGAGTATAAGACACGGCTGGACCGAAAAGAATGGAAGGAGGCAATCACCGCGGAACTATTTCTCTGAACAAAGGAGAAGTGCTTAGGCCTCTGCGCCGCATACTCCCTCGTGTATGCCCCATGGCCCTTTGTTCGAAAGGAGAATTGAAGAAACATGAAGTGGTATGATACAAAGAAAGACTGGTAGCACAATGTTTCATTCAGCGCCTTTGCGTTGATTACGAAGAAACTTATTCTCTAGCCATTGGTGGTGTAACCTTTAGATACCCTTAATCTCAATGGCAGTACTCAACTGAAAGTTAAGAAAGAAATTGAATTGAAAGGATGTTGTAACTGGAATGAGACTTGGATGGACTTATATATGAAGATACATGAGTATCATTGTCCTAAACCAAAATAGAGCAAATAGAAATCTGTGCTGTGTGATCCTTTGCATTACCATACAGACTGAATAAAAGAATAAAGCACATACTTGCCGTATGAGAAAGAGATGAATGGATTGGCTATTGCAGCTTGGGTTAACACCTTGAGCATATGCCAAATGAATCTCGCTACACAAGTCAACCTACACGTTGATCGTGTTGTAAAGGTTTGATTTTGAGAAGGTGTACCCATGAAAACCCAATGGTTGGTCTGTCATTTTTTGTAGGCCTAGACCTGTTCAGAGCTAGGGATGAGAGGGAGGATGTCCAGAAACATGAAGTTCTGTATCAGAATTTGAGTGGTTCATATACCTCGTGAATAGCATACGGCAGTACAATGCATTTGCCGGCTGTACGTTACAGTTGCCGTTAATTTTATCAACTTGGTATAATGCAGGGCACAAAAATAGCATTTGAAAGAATCAAAGACATCTCCCGATACCTCTAAAGAAAGAGACATCTTAAAATGAAAGAATCAAGATATGAATATGAATATAAATATGTTTCATATGTGGTAAGAA
Organism: Raddia distichophylla; assembly: GCA_005191435.1. NCBI lineage: Eukaryota > Viridiplantae > Streptophyta > Magnoliopsida > Poales > Poaceae > Raddia > Raddia distichophylla. Next base: position 2,308,686 of record SPJY01031878.1, read on the forward strand.
TTGGAATTAAGTAGAAGTCGTCAAAGCAGACTGTTATGTTAATGTGGACAAACCACTCGAAAATCATTCTATGGCGCCGTTTTCTACCACAAGGCCGAGGAGGATAGACCTACAATGGAGTTCTTGTGGTTTCGCCGACGGGTAATGAAATGGACCACACTTTCGATTTGTCCTCTTATCTTATTGATATTCTATAATTTGACAACTTTACAACTTTTGCAGCCGACGTGGGCTCACGTCACGCCCCACAGGGACTACCCGGACTACGTTCGGATGCTGGACGAGCTGCAGGAACACAACTTTCAGTGGAAGCCCTACCAGGACGAGCTCGTTCAGGCTCGTGGACCTCTTGGCCTGTCGTCGCTCTGTACGCGTGACTCCGAGTGCTGCCTTACGAGGAAGCCAGTACTCTTCGACATCTTTGTCGAGGAGTACTCACCGCACAGGGTGATGCGTCAGTTCGGCCTCTTACAGCAGTTTCCCCTGCCAGTCGTGCACACCGTTCCCACTCACGTTCACCAGTACGTTCGTTACACGCTTTTCTTGACAATTGTTGTCTTTATAGTGGCATGGACTAAGCATTTAATCATGTTGTAGGGTCACCAGACGAGGCTAGAGTGCCGGCGCTCTTTGGGGTCCTGTGATGGTCCCATGGGTAGAACAGTGAGAACAAGCACTGGAGAATCTCGTCGACGAGGACCAGGAGTACGACGACCGCACGTGCCACGCGTACCTACGGTGGTACGTACCAGCTACACGCACTCGTGTTGGATACACGCCTCCTACGGAGATCGTGCACGTAGCTAGCGTCTCCGACACGTACCCTCAGCACAACCGACAGGCTGCATATCGAGCGGTAACCTTTCTATCTCCAACGGATAATTACTAATTTGTCTGCATCATAAAACTTATATTTGTGTGGGATGTCGTGTTTTTGATCATTGTGTAACAGCATGACCTCGTACGGCAGTCGAACATGGAAGCACGCCATGCCATAGAGCGCATCCAGGGGGTATTCAGATGAGGTCCTTGACACCGTGAGGAGGATTTACCAGAAGACCACGCGAGCTATTTGTATGACCTCTTGTTGCGCCAATCCAGGCGCCCTCGCTCCCGTACCTGCAGCGGCCCCCAGACCCCCGTTCTCCGGTTTAGTAATGCAAAAATCTTTTTTCCTTTAACATACACATATGAATCATAATAATTAAATATACGTCGTGTGCAGGCAACCATCGTCCGCGTGCTCCACCACCGAGTGTCGCAGGGGCATCGGGTGCCTTCCAGGGCCCATTCTAGCCCCCTCAGGATGTGCCCGGGGCGTCCGGAGGCTTCCAAGGGTCTTTCCGGCCCCGACACGACGCGCCCGGTACATCAGGTGGGTTTCGCGGCACATTCCGCTCTACTGTCGACGTGCCCGAGCCATCCACTCAGGCGACCGCAACGTTTCACTGGTCGTTGAGGCCACCTCCTGCGCCCACATTTTCTGATTAGTTCTCCTGTTTTCATTTCCGATAGTCAAATATGTTATGATGCTTACAAATAAATCCATTGCAGCTCCTGCGTACACCTCGACTTGGGACAGCCCAAAGGCGGGCCCGGAGATGCATCACAGCCCTCTCGTCGAGCCACCAGCGTATCAGGGCAGTCCTCTCCTAGCGGATCTCTCGGACTACTTCTTCGGGAGTCACCAGGAGATAGGACCGTTACAGTTGTCTGAGGCACCCCCTGTCGCCTCGTAGCCGTCGCAGCCAGAGCATGCGACGCCCGAGCCACAGCCCCGACTGCAACGGGACGTTGGGGCCCTGGACCGCTTCACTTTTCCCTATACACAGCTCGGACGTGCGCGCAAGCCTCGAGCTGATGGTTCTGTTGGGGCGTCAAGCCTAAGAGAGGTCGTGCGTAGGATCTTTGTTAGTCCATACCTTTTGTGTGTTGTTAGCACCGCTACTATGTCACTTTTATATCCTGTTGTTATTATTTTGTTTCTGTTATTTTGCCCACGCTCGACCGTACCCTGCAATGTTTAACGATCGCCGACGTAGCGTCTGAGTAGGTGGGCCCCGAAAGGTACGTCGTAGCCGGCAGCGCAGCGCAACCAAAACCCCTAAGCGACAAATACTGCTTTCATGCCTTACGGTAACTAACATTGCATCTCTCATACTTGGTTATTCACCAAACATGTTTTTACGGAATTGTAAATGATACATTGGTTGGCGACACCTGTAGAATCTACTGAGTGGTTCGAGGATATTTCCCCTTTCCCAATGCTTCGCCTGAAGCGCCTGCTTCACGAGCTCTGGCCGCCCTCTATCGCTTCGCCTCATGTTGCACCGCACGAGCACGGGCTTGGCGCTCACGTTCGGCCCCAAGCTCACGAGCTGCCCGCCAACGTTCTTTCTCCAGTTCTTCCTCCCTCTGCTGGCGCCTCTCCTCTTCAGCAGCACGCCTCTGCTCGTACTCGGCCGGATTCATCAATACTCCTGTGAACCGCCAGGTCCTCTAGCATCTGCGGTGTCTGCTCAGCATCCATGTACTGCACAAACTCACATAATGGAGGCTACCATTCTCGAAAACATCAGTACGCTGTGGTCGACATTGTATGAGCGAGATATATTGAGAAAAATAACACTTGACTCACCGGGCGTATTCCTAGCCACCGCATCTCTGCGGACGGATCGAACGCACGGTTTGCGCATGACCAATACCGTCGTCCGAATGTGTCCGAAAGTTCGTACGACTTTCTAAATCGACATGGATCCACGCACAAACAAATCGGCGCATGTACGCCATACGGGATATCGGTTGGAAGAGAGGAGGTCGGGGCAGAGGGGAACGTCATACTGTCCACCAGCTAATCGTAAAAAAGAACACTAGTTTCTATTCTCTCGTAAGATACTTGGTGGACATAGCCTCTGCTCAGGGAGGGTTTATATAGGCTAGTCCAAACATATACTTCAACGGTTACATGGTGCAACGGCTGGTTGGAAAATAATGCATTGTAACTGTTCGTGATAGCGACCTGACACGCATACGCAAATAATGCATTCTCACTGTTCATGAAAGAGACCCATCTGGTGTGCGCCGTCTCTGGTACGCAATAATTCACGATTACTATTCGTGAAATTGACCTGTCACGTCAGCATTGTCTCCCTGCTACACAAAAGGACGACCTGTTCCATGATTCGACCCATCACGCATGCTCGGTTGGGGTGGCTGCCAATGATATCACTTTTCACTGTTCCTCGTCCACGCGCTGGTAGGAATTGGAGGTCATTTTCTTTTAAATCACACACCCGGTGCCCATGATGACCGCACCGCACAAACACCCGCAGCAGATATCTCGTTTTCAAACACTCGTCCCTTGCACTAGAACTGTATCTTCAGGAGTTCGGGAGGTGGCCTCTTATTTCAATCCGTTTAATTGTGACTATATTATTTGATTTTATTATGTTCAATCTGCTTGCATATGTGTTGTTTGTGTTTTATCGTCCTCTTTATGTGTAGTACATGGATAACGTGCATACTACTACTCGTCCATTTGTGCCACCTACATGGTGGCTTTCACACGGCCCAGGAGTTCAATCATATGCACCCTCTGAAGATTTGTCGGTTGTATCGAGAGCTCACTACAACATAAATCCTACGATGCTTAGAGATCCGGAGTTCTATAGAGGATGGCCGAAGTGCCTCCACGGGGTCGACACGATCGTGCAGATTTTTGATCGTGTTGCAGATGGTTTTACGGGGCGTAGATTTTACAGATGTGCCATGTTTGAGGTGCGTATACTATCAAAAATATACGTTATAAAAAGGTTATTGAGAATATACTCGAATGTTCGCAAGCCACAATCAATACAAAATGGATGGATGATCCCTACCCAATGGCAGTACCACATACATAGACCCTCTGCACGAAAGAATACAACAGTTAGAGCACAGAATAAATGGCCTACTGAGTGCACAAGAGACAGAGTGGCAGTGAAGACGATTAGTTCTTGACCCATAATATGAGGTGAACCCCCATGCACCAATTATACATGTCTTTGTGGATGTCACTACCCCGACAGTCCGAATGGACTAGTGCGCTACAGGAGAAATAAATTTCGAAGGAAGGAGGGGCACATCGAAGACCCATACTTCGAACAAAACCATTCATGCAGTACTAGATGGTGCATTTGTCAACGTCATTTTTCAGATCAATTGCCTTAAATGCACGCGAACTTGTATTCTGATCCAAGTCACAAAAAACAAAGATCATTTTACCTTCTCCTATCATTACCGGTTGACACCGTTAAATTTTATGGTTTTTCAGAACTGATGATTAAATATTAAAATAACTTCATTAACATGATACAAGTCATAAAACGTATGATACATAAAACAATTTATCATATTAGCGCATCATAACTAAACCTACATGTCTTAGGAGATTTGAAAACATAGTTGTTTCACACGATATTCATTCTACTGGGTACAGCGAGGGTATTTCCCCTTCGCAAACGCGCTAGGTCTTGCTTTCCTAGCTCTAGCAGCCCTCTCGCGCTTTCTGGCACGGTCGGCCGCACGCTCATTCAACTGCCGCTGCCGGTCTGCTTCGCACTGTGCTTGAAACTCTTCTCTCGCAACCTTGTTTCTTTCTTTCCTGAGGGCGTCTTGCCAACGTTCCTCGGCCATAGCACGGCGTCTCGCCGCCTCTCTTTGCATTTCCCGCTCCTGGTCGGGAGTCTGCTCCGCGTCCAAATATTGGACAAACTCGCACACAATGGAGGCTAATAAGATTGAAGTTAGCTTTTGTGTCTTCCTTATGAAACAAATAAGTAAGAAGTCACTTACAGGGTACTTTGCCTTCCTCTCCATCTCGGGTATTCGGTCGTACGCATAGTTTGCGCACTTCTAATACCGTCTTTCATAAATGTAAGATGTGTTGAGACATTCTTAAAATGCAAAGACTGCCGTAGAGACACATGGGCGTCTGAACATCTCTTGGGATAGATTGATGAACAGACTCCTTTGGTGGCGATGGGAACTCCATGTCACTCTACTCGTGGACAGAGGTTGTTTCTAATGTGAAGTGCTTCCCAACACTCTGCTCGTCTGAATACCTTGCCTGCTGCTCTCCTTTTTATAGCCGAGCGTGTGTCCATTAAATTATCAAAATCATCTAATTAATTCATCCCTAATTATTAATTTATTAGCAAAACGCGTTACGACAAATGTCTAGTTGTGAGTGTGGCAGGTAGAAAGTGATGGCGCAACAGTGTGAGCACCTGTAGGAATCCGAAGTGAGAGTACATATATGGCAGGCAAGAAGTGATGGCGCAGCAGTGAGCAGGTAGTATGAATCCGAAGTGAGAGTGGCAGGCAGGAAGTGATGGCGCAGCAGTTCACCTGCGGGAATCCGAAGTGAAAGCACATGGCAAGCAGGAATCCGGTGAAAAAAACACTGCGGACAAAAAATACGATCAGAACGATGGCAGCAGGGCCCACTGGACTAAAAAAACGCCCTATCAACGGGCGACTTATATTAAGCGCCCGTTGGTCAGGCGCTACTTAAATAGCGCCCACTGGCCGGGCGTTATTTAAATAGCGCCCACTGGCCGGGTATTTTCTGATTATGCCCCGTCTGCCCTGCGTTTCAAAAATAGCGCCCAGTTAACGGGCGCCGGGCGGCTATTTTTTAATTTTTTTAAACAGAAAGTATTTTTTTAATTTTGAATTAAATTAAAGCCAGTACAGTAAAAAAATTCTTACCTGAACCGCGAACCAAAGAGAGCCCAGCCCGGACCATATAGCCCAGCCGTCCAGCTCGTCTTGCTCGGGTTGAAGCCTCTCCGATATGTCTTACTAGGCGATAACAGTGCGTTTAGCAATCGGACAACACCGGGATGGGCTTATGCACAGTTCCATGCCGGACAGGCCTGGTCAGAAGGACCAGATATTTCGTATAATTGACTATTTCGGCTTATAAACGAAGGCCGAGCTTAAAGGCTAGTGCAATTATGGATGCTTTGCTTTTATTATTTGTAGAATATATGGTTTGGTCCAATATATTTGAAGATAATCTAAATAAATTTTAAAGATTTATGAGATCTATTTGGTAGAGGAAAATGTGGTATGTTTAGTAGCTAGTCGTGGGGGGAGAGACCTCCTCTTAAACCTTATATAAACAGCTCGAGACCTCCTTCAAAAGGGTATCCCAAAAACAATTCAGAGAAGGCTCATCCCCTGAGTTAGGAGCAAGTATCTTTTTAACTTGCATCTCTTTTTTCCTATGCCGCCACCGTTAGGCGTTAGGTCATCCCATACGTCGGCGTGCACCGACAAGTGGGAGAGCAAAGGTTTGCGGAAACGATCACCCAACAGCTCCGGCACTGGGTAGGGCGAATAAGGTTTTAATTGGGAATCACTTCTGCGCGACTGCTCGCCTTCGCTGTGCGCTTCTCCACTTGATCCACGGTGATGTCTTCATCAGCGCAAGTCACCGACGACAACAACACCAACCCTAATGTCGTCATTGACAACGACAAAGTCGTCAATTTCATCCCCAACGTCATCATTGGCGTCCCTGGCATCCAGTTGAGCTACGTATTCTTTGTCGCTGTGCTTGCAAGCCTATCAGAGGGATATACGTGCGCTGCTCGTTCACTTGTATCTATGATACACTTCTGTGCAGTTAGTTGTTTACCACATCTGTTTCATGATTTATCTCTGGATTAATCTATATCTAAAAGTGCTATAAATTCCATCGAATATCAATACCTGAATTCTATGTGTTTCAATATGTTATGCTCAGCCGCTTTAAATCGGACCGAAGTTACGAGATACGACATGACACTAGTTATCAAGAGTCTAAGTAGTCAGGTGATCAAATATTTAATTTCAATATGTCAACAAATTACGTACATAGAGGTGTCTCTTATTTACAATGGTTCGAAGAATATTTAACCACCAAAAATTTTATAGAAATTGTTAGAATTTACATCGATGCAAGATCACGAACGACAACAGAAGACACAATGTTTGTTAACGTAGTTTGGCTTTCGTCTATATCTGCGAGACTTTGATTATGGACGTTTCTCCACAATCCATAATACCGCAGCACACCGGCTGATCAGGTCACGACCATATGCCGGCCGTTGACCTCCTATTGTTTATGCTACTATTATGAAGTCGTTCATCTGTTTACACTAGGGCTGTCTCTCTTTATACAGTGGAGGCCTGGCTAGAGTACGTCTGACTTTAATTCTAAACCAACCCTGCCTATTACAACACAGAGTAAACTATATGTACACGTACACAAAACCTAACAAAGATAATAACCTTATGTGCAGAACCGGATCACAACAATAGAGTCGTCCTACTGTTTTGAACTTACGTGCAGAACTGGATCACAACGATAGAGTTGTTCTACTGTTTTGATTAGCTCGGTTTTTTATGCGTAGTTAGTACTTTAGTGATACATATTTTCTCTTTTTACCTGTTCTGCTATACTGTTTTGATTCTACTTAATCAGCATTATATAATCTTATTTATATACGGATCCCCCGATATTACTAGATGTGTTTATTCAGTATTTCAGTTTGTACGGTTTGGTTTGTTCGGTATTTTTATAATTTCGGTATTTGGAATGTGGCTACCGAAATTATACAACAAAAAATTAAATACCTAAAGCGAAATACCGAGTTAATTTGGTTTCGGTAGTTCGGTACAAAGCCGATGCAACTGACCTTGTAGAGTGAGCGCAACGATAGAGCCGGCGCGCATGTCGCCGTCCATCTACTCAAGCATTCGTCGACGTCCTTCCTCCGAAAGCAGAACAACCCGAGCACCGGCGCCGACGACGGCCTCGCGGCAGTTGGCCAGCTGCCCTTCCCCCTCCTTGTGGCAGAGGGCCGATCCGGGAGAGAGAGAGGACAGAAGTAGGTTTCTGGTGAGCTTGGCCAAGTCATGGGAGCCGACGGCTCAGATCAGAGGTGGAAATCGGTACGTTTGGTGTTTTGGTTTTTCAATGGATAATACCGAAACCGAACCGAAATACCAAAATTTCTAAACACCGCTACCAAAATAAATACCAAATACCGTATCATCGAAAGTTTTGGTATTTTCGGTTCTGTTTTTTCGGTATTTTGGTTTCAGGATTTTTTTGCCCATCCCTAGATATTACGATGCTATCTAATTTGTTATACAATTTTTGTCGTGCAATAGTTTTCTTTCGCCCTCCTCCATTGTCTAAAAGGTTTAGACGAATGTGCAAAATAACAAAATCAAGTCAAACCCTTTATATAATAGTACAGATCATATAACACAAGAAAGAAGAAAAATGAACATGAAGCCTAGCCATTGTAAGGGTATTGTCGGTGTAATAAATACCAGGGTACAAAGAGTCCTGAAAAGATCAAGCGGGCCCCACGCGTCAGGCGGACGAGCAAGGCCCCAGCGCGCGGGCGAGCCCCTCAGGGCGCCGGGCGGGGGCCCCACACGTCAGGCGGGTGATCAGACCCCAGCGTGTGGGCGAGCCCCACGGCGTATCAAGCGGGCCCCACGCGCCAGGCGGGCGCATGGGCGAGCCCCCTCTGAAGACCAGGCGAGGGCCCCACGCGCCAGGCGGGCGCATGGGCGAGCCCCCTCTGAAGACGAGGCGAGGGCCCCGCCCGTCGGGTGGGGCCCGTGTGGCAGGGAACATCCCGAAAGGAGTCTTCTGGTTGAAGGCTCCCCCTGCTGCGAAGGACGAGCGCATTTATATTTAATTTCAATATGTCAACAAATTACGTAGAGGTATCTCTTATTTATAATGGATCGAGGAATATTTAACCACCAAAAAATTTATAGAGATTGCTAGGATTTGCGTCGATGCAAGATCACGAACGATAACAGAAGACACAATGTTTGTTAACGCAGATCGGCTTTCGTCTATATCCGTAAGACTCTGATTATGGGCGCTCCTCCACAATCCATAATACCGCAGCACGCCGGCTAACCAAGTCACAACCACATGCCAGTCGTTGACCTCCTATTGTTTATGCTACTATTACGAAGTCGTTCATTTATTTACACTAGGGCTGTCTCTCTCTATATAGTGGAGACCTGGTTAGAGTTTGACTCTAACTCTAAACCAACCTTGTCTATTATAATACAGAGTACATGTAAACTATCTGTACACATATTTGACACAAAACCTAGATAATAACCTTACGTGCAGAACCGGATCACAACGATAGAGTTGTTCTACTATGTTTTTTTATGCGTAGTTAGTACTTTAGTGATACATATTTTCTCTTTTTACCTGTTCTGCGATACTGTTATGATTCTACATAATCATCATTATATAATCTTATTTATATACGGATCCCCTGATATTACTGGAGGTGGGTATTCAGTATTTCAGTTTGTACGGTTTAGTTTGTTCGGTATTTTTATAATTTCGCTATTTGGAATGTGGCTACCGAAATATACAACAAAAAAATAAATACCGAAACCAAAATACCGAGTTAATTCGATTTCGGTAGTTCGGAACAAAGCCGATGCAGCTGACCTTGTTGAGCGGGCGCAACCATAGAGCCGGCGCGCATGTCGCCGTCCATCTGCTCAAGCATTTGTCGATGTCCTTCCTCCGGAAGCAGAGTAGCCCGAGCGCCGGTGGCGGCGGCGGCCTCGCGGCAGTTGGCCTGCAACCCTTCCCCTACTTGCGGCAGAGGGTCGATCCGGGGGAGAGAGAGGACATAAGTAAGGTTCTGGTGAGCTTGGCCAGGTCATGGGCCTCGCCACAAAGGGAGCCGACGACCCAGATCAGAGGTGGAAATCGGTACATTTGGTGTTTCGGTTTTTCAATGGATAATACCGGAACCGAGCGAAATACCGAAATTTCTAAAAATCACTACCGAAATAAATACCAAATACCGTAATATCGAAAGTTTTGGTATTTTCGGTTCGGTTTTTTTCGGTATTTCGGTTTCAGGATTTTTTTTGCCCACCCTTAGATATTACGATGGTATCTAATTTGTTATACAATTTTTGTCGTGCCATAGTTTTCTTTCGCCCTCCTCCACCATTGTTTAAAAGGTTTGGACGAATGTGCAAAATAACAAAAGCAAGTCAAACCCTTTATATAATAGTACAGATCATATAACAGTATAACACAAGAAAGAAGAAAAATGAACATGAAGCCTAGCCATTGCAAGGGTATGTTCCCATTAACTTATGTTATTTGATTTATTTTTAAACTGATAGTTTTTTAAAGTGAACTTGAGAGCTGGATTTCTTTTGTTTGATTTATTTTAGGGAGCTTTTAGATACGTCTTCGAGATAGAAAAATACGAATTGAAAAGAAATCAAATTATTTATATGTTGAAAAGATAAGTAAATAAGTAGATAAGTCAAATAAATCAGATACGAAATAAAGAACAGGGCTAAAAACATGCAACTAGGGAAAAACTTATTTCTTATGGAATTGCCAACTGCCCAAGCTTCCAGTTGAACAATACAAAGCTTCTTCACGAAATTATCCAGTTGAGCAATACAAAGCTTCTTCACGAAATTAACCATGAGCTTGCCGGATAACGAAACTATGCGAAATTGCGAACTTCATGTGAACAGATTAAACTATGCTAACTTTATGAACTGATTACCGGTTTTAAGACATACTACATTCATGAAAGACGATCTTAAAGTATCCATAGCACACGTTTTTTTAATTTCTCATCTAAAGCACTATTCACTACCCTCTATCCATTCTGATAAAATTAATTCATACTTTACACATAACCATTAAAGATATTCACTACCCTCTATCTATCCCTATAAATATCATTCAGGCTTTAAACACTACACTTATAGATTTCTTTTCTAATAGATACTACACACTAAAAGATTTATTTCTTCCAACAGACAAGCTATCCAAAGTTATCCAAGACGCGAGGCAAGCGGACACGGACCACCTACCGCCTAGACAGCATAGATGAGGCACTAGGTGCCACCTAGACAGCTAAACTAATTTGTACATTGGGAACGGTTTTAACAATAATATGTCATTATTTTAAATATATCGTTATTTTATAATATAGAAATGCATTTATATGCATATTTAAGATGTTAGAGGATAAAGTTATATTTATATGCTATCTAGAACCACCTAGTTATTATCTAGAACCAGCTGTGCAGCTAGCCGCCTAGCCCTCAAGATTTCTTTCCTCTAACAATATTTATTTCCTCCAAAAAAACACTTTCCTCCAAGATTTATTTTCTCCAACACTATCAACTTTATATAACAAAGGGCCTAACAGGCTGCTCCCTAATGCGTCCATGTCGACGCCTACTCACGCTCCTGCTCCAGCGTGGCCACGTCGCCGGAACATCGGTGGCCGTCTGATCGTGACCACGGGCTCCATCCGGCTGTCCATTTAAAACTCATTTATAAAAGAATCTTTACAGTGATAGCGGAAACGATGCGGCACGTTTGGCCAGTTGGTCTTCACCGGTGGATTTCAGGCAATAGGTCCTGAGTTCGAGCTCGAGCACTCGTAGTTTTTTCAGCCTTTTTTGCTGCTTATGGGTTTCCAATTACCCTTCGTGTTTCCGTTTATTACGAGCCTCATGCCATTCGGTTCATATACCTACATGAGCCATATCGTCATTTCCTCTTGTCCTCCGCCCCTGTTCACCTTGGGAGAATTGCCGATTTGCCCCGAAGTTCGCTGACGTTTGCCAATTTGTCCAAAGTTCGTTAGCCTTTGATGATTTACCCTAAGTGGGCTTAACTCTAAACAAAACTTAAAAAACTTACAAATCGGTCCTCAGAAACCAACAGGCGCGAGGGCATCTTTCGAGAGCAGCTGGGGCGAGCGGCGCCGCCCTCGGCTTCTCCTCCAGGCGCACGGCGCCATCGCTCCTCCACGCACGGGCTCCGTCGCCCCCTCTCCACGCGCTCCACCACGCGCGGTATAGGAAACCTAGGCCGAGAGGGGGGTGAATCGGACTCCTAATTCAAATTTTAACCTTGTTTGCGTGATTGATTAGTCCGGTTTTTACCCAAGCTACCGATGAAATCCTAGTATCTAGATGAGGAAGCGATGACACAATTAAACAAATTTAAGGGTTGCTCGATGGCTCACACAAGCAATGCACAGTTAAGATAATGCAAGAGACGAGGAGACGCAAACCGAGTTGTTTACCGAAGTTCGGTGCTCAACACATGAACACCTACGTCTCCGTTGAGGAAACTTCTCACACAGAGAAGTCGGGACTCTCTCGTCCCTAGCCCTCAATCCACTCGTGGTAGCTCTTCACCAACACATGGTAGGCGAGCTCCAAACCTTCACACAAGACGAGTTCTTCCACACGCGGAAGCTCCTCTCACCCGCGGCGCCGACACACGGCTCCGACCCCCGACACACGGAGGGTTTTGTACACAACCTTCAATGGATGAAGGCGACGCACCTCGGACACACGGAAGTGACCCCAGACACACGGAGGATTTGGGTTGACGTAGTCGATCGATTTATGAAGCCCGTGGCGTGACGATGATCTCTCCAGCGGCGAAGTCCCAAGAGCACAAGGTCGGAGACCGTCTCTCACCACTACCCCTTCTCTCCCACCATGGAAACTAGGGCAAGTACACCAGGGGAGAAGGGCAAACCTTAGGGATGGATGAGAGGAGGTAGGGGCACCTTCTTCTTCCTCTTCCTCTCTTCTTCTCCCTCTCTCTCAATCTCTCAAGCACATGGAACCATAGGAGAAGGTGGGATCCATGGGAGGAGCTCTCATGGGTGGCTAGGGCAAGGGGTGGCTGCTAATGGTAGCTCTCTCAAGTTTCTCCCCGAGGTAGAGGCTCCTATTTATAGGCACAAGGCGGAACCCTAAAGATGGACGGCTAAGATTTGATCCCGAGTTTCTGATCTATCCATCGGACGCCGTCCGGTGCTCATCGAACGCCGTCCGATTAGATTTGGTACAAAAATTTGTACTTCGTCGGACGCCGTCCGATAGGTTCATCGGACGCGTCCGATGAGGTGCTGGCACGCGCACAAAAAAGTGCACGCCATGTGTTTGCTTGCGGGCGTAGCCAGCATCGGACGCGTCTGATAACTCGATCGGACGCGTCCGACAGCAGGGTTCTGTGTAAGTTTTAACTCCATCGGACGCCGTCCGGTAACTATCGGACACCGTCCGACAGGGACAGTGCAACCCGGGCCGTCTAGGGACTTAGTCGTTTCGAGCTCACTCACTGGGAGTTTGGCGCTGTCGGACCCCGTCCGAAGGATGTCGGACGTCGTCCGACAGAGGGTGTGCATTCAGGACTTAGCCAAGTTTTGGCTTGGGCTCATCGGACACCGTCCGACAGTGGTCGGACGCCGTCCGATAGGGCTGAAATTTTTGCCCCACTTGGATTTTGGCTCTACCGACTTCGCCCGACATCACACCTAGGGTTGTGGACCTACCTTATCGACTTGTGAAATCGGCAGAAGGTTTAGATCACTTGGGCTGGAAGTTCGCGCCGAAAACAAATATCTGGCTTGGGTTGCTTAGAGGCTACGAAACCCCGACAGCTGTCGCTCCCCCGAACTCTCTCGAACCTAGGCAGGTATACTCGCTCTAGATGGTTCGCTCAAGACTAACACCTGGCACTCTCAGAACCCCATGGAACCACGGCTGATGTTTCTGGACCTGTGCTCAGTGGGACCCTGCAACCAGAGAGGTGTAGTTGAGCCAAAGACCCACACAAGGAAATCAGAAGAACTATAAAACAGAAAGGTCCTTATCCTTGGCGTTCCAGCTGTACGACCCAGTTGCCATCAATTACCAAAATCATTCCGCCCATGGGAGGCTTGATCTTACAATCTCCCCCTTTTTGGTAATTGATGACAACACCTACAAATCCAACATGGCAAAGCACAAATACAATCCTTGGTGCAATGGGTTAGCTTAGAAATATTGCATGCCAACAACGAATACAAGAGACTAGGCCAATAATAGAGTGCAATGTACGTATCGACATGAGCTCCCCCTAAATCAATGCATTACACTTGAGAATACTATCACATCACATAGAGCAAAGCATCTCCATTATAATCTCCATCCTAGGAGCAAAGCATCTCCATCCTAGGAGCAAAGCATCTCCTAAGCCTACCACTTGTAACCTTGTAGCTCAAAATTAATTCTCCCCCTTTGCATCCCAAAACATGACAATGCCCAATGTATTTCCAAAACATGGATTTGCAATTATTTCTCCCCCTTTGGCATCAATGACCACAAAGTAGCAAAACATGGGACTAACAGCAAATTAAGAGCTTTGGAGGTTATAATAGTGCAAACACGCCCACAAGTCCACCACACTCAAAATCTAGCCATCTCAAAGTCACATTGTCACAAGATCAGCTAGAGCATAGTTGATAGATGTGTAATTCAAGTTATTATGACCTAAAGCAAATATAAGGTGAACTATAGCTAGAAGTATCAAGAGTTGCTCCAAAACTCAAAGGGGATACATGATGCACCATAGCACTAGAAAATGCACTCCAAGCTACACATACTATCACCGAGCCTATTTGAGACTAAAACATTTTTGGTTGAGCTCATTTTTAAAAGATTTTACATTTTGCACTTTGCATTTTCTCAAATTTTGTCATGTCTCAAACCATAAACGACGCCACCCAGCATGACACTGAAGATGAACGTCTCGGTCATCCAAAGCTCCCCCTAAGTTCATGCCTAGTGCCATAGCACGCCATCTCATCGAGGAGGCATTGGTGAGACATGTATGACCAACGGGTATTTTTCCTCACCTTCTTAATCACCGCCAACTCTGATCACCTTCCTTAATCACGTACTCCTTTTCTTATTTCTTTTCTTTCGTTTCCTTTTCTTCTTCTTTTCTTTTCCAAAAATCACTTATCACAAGACCATCACTCAACAATCTCTCCCTTGATGAGTGATTTGACAATACGTCCATTCAAGTTCTTCATTTTATTCTAAGCTCTCCCTCTTGACACATGCACTTAAAATAAACCTAATGCAATAACTCACATATGTACACATGCACACGCACCCTCTCACACATGAACTCATGCACTTTATGCAACTCTAACTCTCTCCCTTTGGCAAAACACACATCAAGGACAATGAAATGGTGAATACAAATATGGTATGTGACACACACCTACCAAGCAGTACCGATTATCTAAGGTGAATACAAATAGTATAGCAAAACAATTCCACACTCCAATAATTCATGAATTGCCCCATAGTCAAGTATCAACTACTAGTTGTTGAGTAAAGAGTTTATAAGAAAACAATCATGGACATGTAAATGCGGATATGTAGGCAATAAATATATAAAAAATAAAAAATATGCCCATGTGAGAAGATACTAGATTTGAGCGGAAAAGATATACCAAACTCACAATTATCTGTCCAAGATTTTTCACATATATCATCTTCTTTTTTTTCAACTCAATTTTTATATGGCGAGCGCCAGCGTCCGGACGTCCGTCCGGACGCTGGCGCGCCGGACGACGCACGTCCGTCGGATCGCTGGATCGAACGACGCTGCACGCTCCTGCCGCCGGATCGAACGAAGCTGCACGCTCGCCTTGTTAGTCGTCGTTTCATTAAAATTCCAATTAAACTTCCGATTTTTGTACAAAATTCAAACAGTGTTCAAAATGCGTGAAATAAATTTCATAATTATTCTAAAATCGAGAGCAACCCATTTTAAATACTTTTGAATTTTGAATTTTTCAATTTTTTAATTTTTTATGTGAACTAGGAGAACGCACTTATGAAACTTGCATCTATACTAGCGAAACTTGGCCGTGTGTTGATAAAACTTGGCCGCGTGCTGATGAAACGTGATGAAACTTGGATGAAACTTCGATGTAACTTAATGAAACTTGGGTGAAACCTGTTGAAACTTGATTAAACTTGAATTGACCTGATGAAACTTGATGAAACTTGAAAAAACTTGGATGAAACCTGATGAAACTTGACAGTTCGGCAAAGTTTTACGAGTATGAAACCCAAGTTTTACTAGCCGAAACCCAAGTTTCAGTAGGCGAACTTCAAGTTTCACCAGATAAGTTTGAAGAGTTACATGGCAACATATATCTTGTTTTGTTCGTAAAAATACAAGGAACACGTTGGTGCAAACGGTTTGTGGATTGGAGCATCCAGTCAAAAATTATGGTTGCCGAAAGAAAAAAAAGGCCGTGGGACCCACCTGCATGCTACAGTGCGCAACTGCATCGCACTTGCTGCTGCTCGCGCGCTGCATGCGCCCGCACTTGTTGCCGCTCGCGCGCTGCATGCGCGAGGCGCGAGTCCGGCGCGCCGGTCGTCCGGCTAGAAGTGTTTTCGTTTTTATATTGATATCACCTTTTTTTTCACCTATATGGCAAGTTTGAGTTTGCTTCTTTTAATTGCAGGTATGACAAGGTTGACCTTGTTTCTTTTACTAATTCATAAGCAACATCACATAATCAAGCTCAGATTTTTAATTTTGCCCTGCATATTTTGTTTGCCAAGGACTTGTCATGATCATCAGGCTTAAAAAATTACTCAAAAACAGTACATAGACTCACACTAGCAATTTTAAATTTTCTGAAAAATAACCCTTATGTCAAATTTACCCAATCCACTTGACTATTATAAACTCATAAACAATCCACTCTCCAGCAATGAGAAATCAACTTAACTAAATTGGCATTATCAATAAATATTGTTATGTGAAATTTCAATGCCATAAACATAAGTATTCAACAAGTATAATAAGCAATGCTTGTACTATATGACACAATATAAAAACTATTTTACAATGCAAAAACTAAAAACTCAAACTCTAAGGTGCAAGGAGATGCTTAGCGACCCAAATTTGAAAATATTTTTTATTGTTATTCAAAAATTTGTGGGAACCCAAGGATTGTTCGGGGAAGTAGAACTTATCATTGGACTTATCTTTTCACCGTATTGTTGTGGCCTTTTGTAGTCATAATCAAACATATGATTTGAAGAAACAAAACAATTTCGTGCATAATGACCAAACTTACCACAATTATAGCACCTCACGTTGTGAAAAGTATCCCAATATTTTAGACCCAAATTAGCATAGTAATTTAATTTCATATGTCCAAATCTAACACAATTAAAACACCTTACATGTTTCCTTTCAGAAATACTAGTCGAGCTCAAATCAAAGGTTTTCTTTACAATTGAGGTTAAAGAGGCATGATTATTGATTATATATGTATGACAACAATTATTCTTTTTATATCCAACACCTTTCATCATAAAAGAGCATTTAGAAGTATTAAAATCATGTTTAAATTCTTTTCTCCATTTGTCATTTTTTCTAAATTTGCTTTTAAATAGCCATTTTGTAAGCAAGATCAGGGCAACGATTACAAATAAGACCATGAGGACGTTTCTCCATTTCAATCATTTTCTTTTTGATCCTAGTGAGATTCTCACATGCAAATTCTTTTACCAAAACATTAACTTGTGCTTTCAAAATTTAAGAATTATTTTTCTCTAATGACTTTTCAAAGTAACCACCTCCTCTTCTAAAACAATGCAATTTTCACAAGACAAATTACTAGATTTCAACAAAGCATATTCACTCTTATAAAATTCACAAGCATTACATGTAGTATTTTGAAGATCAACAATTTTTCTTTTCAATTTTACACATGAATCATAATTTTCAGTCCTTTTATTAGTAAACAACCGAAGTTTTTCATTTTCTAGTTTCAACTCTTTGCACTTTTTCATCAATTTATTGCAAATTTTTTCTTGTAATTCAAAAGCTTCACGAGTTTTAGAATCACTCGCCTCATCTAAATCTTCATCATCATTGTCTTCATTATCAAATGATCCAAGACACGCATTCCTTCCAACATGACAAATGTCAGCTATATCGCCATCCTCGCCAAGTGTAGCCAAGGGATCATTGTCGTCCTAGACAGCATCTAAAAGATCAAGTTTCTCCACCACGTTTAAGAATGCTTTCTGAAGTGTCTTCTTCATCTTGCAACCTGAAAATTTCTTCTTTCGAAAAGGACAAGAATTTTTGTTAGCGTCAACAATTTTTGAACACTCACTTTGATAATGACCAAGTTCTTTGCAATTGAAGCGCTTTACAAGATCCTTTTTATTTTTGCCAAACTTAGTTTTCATGACACATGAAATTTTTTGAAAAAGACTAGCAAGTTCATCAAAATTTATGTCATCAACACTCTTTTCAGTTTCTTTTTCAGAATCCTTTTGTTTAATTTTATCAACAATGGCAATAGCAATAGAAACAGCATTAGCATCATGATCAATTTGACTAAGACCCATCTCATATATTTTCATTGAACCAAGCAGAGCATCCAATTTCAACGTACTCATATCCTTAGACTCAGTGATTGCAGTTACTTTAAAGTGCCACACCTTTTGATCTAACGATCTAAGCAACTTTCTACATTGATCATCCTCGGAGAGAACATTTCCTAGAAATGTACGTTTGTTAACCAGTTCATTAAAACGAGAAGCAAAATCATTAATAGTTTTCCCAGGTTTCATAGCAAACAGCTCATACTTACGAGTAAACAATTCAATTTTAGCGTTTTTAACATCACTAGTGCCCTCATGACTAATTTTCAAATATTCCCAGATTTTATGTGCAGTTGTCAAACTAGAAATCTTATTAAATTCATCTTTAGACAAAGCAACATAGAAATAACTCATTGCCTTTTGATTCAATGTAAACATATCTTTATATTCTTTAGTGGTAATACTATCAGGTTTAACATATTTAGTTTCTACCACTTCCCACAATTCATAGCTCTGCGACTGCAAGAAAGATTGCATGTTGACCTTCCAGTAAGGATAATTATCACCGTTAAATACAGGGGGTTTAGTCATAGAAAAGTGTTAAATTGCGCCATTGCTCCCTAATCACAATATTAACCCTAGAGCAAACTAGCTCTGATACCAATTGTAGGATCGGTGGCGCTAAATACCCCTACTAAGACCCTAATAGCACTAAATAACACTAAACAATGGAAGAAATAAATAAAACAGTACTAAACGAGTGCAAACAGTAAGTAAATTATGAAAAATAATCACAAGATGAGACAAAAATAACTACCGAAACCACCAATCTTTATTGCCCTTTGACGCCATGTGGTTCCTTTACATGCAAGCACAAAAACCTCCAAAATCACTCTTAATCTCTCTCTAATTGTCTCTAATCACTTCTAGAAAAGCTCTAATTTCCGTAGCCATCATTAGCAATGAGAAACCCTCAAAAAACCCCTAATCCTGAGCCTCCCCGTCTCTTTTTACCAATTGTAGGATCATCGGCAGTAAATACCCTTAATTAGCGGAAACAATTGATGAAAGTAGATACTCAAACAAGATTAGAAAAACATTACCAGAGACGCACACGTTTGATAACGCAGTTCGTCACCTGCCTACATCTGCGGGGCAATGATTTCGGACACTCCTCCCCAATCAAATCCTTTTACAAAGAAGTACAGATCTGTTCTGGTTTTAGGTACCTTGCCCTGCAACAGCTCCTGGCTACGCCTCACACGACGTCTACTGTCCTGCTACAGCTTCTGCAAGCCTAACACAACACCTCGCTCATCTGCCTCTCTTCCCTGAAAAAATCTCTTCTAATCTTCCTCTAATCTCTCTCTAATCTTATCTAATCTCCTCTAGAATTTTTCTAATTTTCGTACCCGTCATTAACATATGGAAACCCTAAAACTCCTCTTAATCCCGAGCCTCCATGTCCCCTTTTATAGTAAAAATAATTCTAATCCTACTCGGGCTCAACTTCTATTCTTCCTCGGCCTGGCAGCCGGCCTGCTGCGCACCTGGGCCTCGCGAGCCGCCTGGGCTGCTGCGCCCCGCCTGGGCCGCCTGCTATGAGTGCTGGGCCGCACGGCACAGTGCACATGCATGCATACACTGCACACACGCACAGCCCCATGCTTGCACTGTGAACGTTTCTTCTTTTTCCTGTTTCTTTCCTTTCCTTTTTTTCTTTTCTCCTTTCTTCTTTCTACAAAATCAAAACATATATATATATCCAAAACACTCCAAAAATATTTGTTCAACATTAGTCCAATAAATCATCAAAGATCCTCAAATATTCATCCAAAATTATCATTTTCCTTTCAAAGATATTCCAATAATTCCAAAATCCTCACAAAAATATGTAAATAAATTGGAAAATCATCTCATCACACAATATTCAAAATATCCACTCAACAGCATATATGGATTGTTTGAATTCATCGATGTATGTGTTCCTCCTATTGTTTTCATCTACAAAACGATAATATTCATGAGTACCGCCAGAACTTAGAAGTAAAAGTTGACAGAAAAAAAAAAATTCTTACCACGAGAACCACCTTCATTTTGTCCTTGCGTGTGCACAGCACCATCACTTCCTTGTTCGTCATGGTCGATGCCATCTTCCTGTCATTGGACATTGTTGGAGTTATCAGCATGATCATGGTGGATGGCACGATCGTCCTGCCCAAGTGTTGCACGACTGCGCCTTGTGCCAAAGGCAGTGAAACGGTCGCGTCCTGCATGTGAGTCCCAGACTGAACAGCACCACCACGGCCTACGTCGAGACCAGCAACACGGCCTCGACCTGCGAGGCCAAGCCTTGCACGAACACGACCTGCTACCACATCTGTAATTGGATTATTGATTTGTTTAGCAAATGGAGTATACCAGAGTTTACGGTAAAACGGTTGCTTACTCAGTGTCTGGGGATGGCTACCGTAGTCGTTTGCTCCGTTCGCATGGCCGTCACCTACATCTTCGTGGATGGCATCTGTCTGTTCACCGTGCCCATGAACAGTCTCCTCATGCTCTACGGTAAAATAATGAAACAATATGAACACACTCATTTGCTTAACGAGTTGCGTGAACAAAAATTTGCAGCGTACCTTCTTCATCCCGATTGCTGTCATGCACCCAGTTTGGAGGCTCGTTCAGATCAAAAAAATCCATCGCAAGTCTTTAGTTTGGCTACTGGTACGCCTACTATTTGTAGTGCCGCTACTAGAACATTTTTTCGCACCATCTCGTTCCCTCTAGTATTTCACGTCCAAACTTTTCAGTCGAAATATTGCATGCAGGCGACCATTCGTGGAGACGAAATTACGAAGGCGCGGGCGGCAAAACCTTCGTGGGCGTGGCAATTCGCGCGCCTTTCCTTCC
Organism: Raddia distichophylla; assembly: GCA_005191435.1. Taxonomy (NCBI): domain Eukaryota; kingdom Viridiplantae; phylum Streptophyta; class Magnoliopsida; order Poales; family Poaceae; genus Raddia; species Raddia distichophylla. The sequence goes on from SPJY01031878.1 coordinate 2,329,899, forward strand.
GCGCGCCAATTCGCTCGGCACGGCAACAAATTCCCACCCCCTCACCTTTCCTTCCGTTGGGGAATGACCAAACGAAATCATGCGGCCGCATTAGCAGCGCCATGCAGGCTCACGTAGTCCCTTCTGCCAGTGATTTGTCTGTCCGCTAATCACGTTGGACTAATCCAGATTAGGGGTAAAGGTGGAAAATTTTCACACGCGTTCTCTTATGTTAATTTTCATGCAAAATTTTATACTCCTTGTTTTTTGGGATGGAGGGAGTATTGTTTTTTCTCATGATTCAGTTTCTCTTGGATTTCGTGTTTCTTTTCCAACCCTGTTGTTGTGACCTTTTTTAATAGAGGAGCTGGAGAAGGAAACAAAATCTATTAACCCAATTGCTCTGACCTTTTTTAAAATAAAGGAGCTTGTGAAGGAGACTACAAGTAAAATATGAATAAATTTTAGAGAAAATGATAGATGGGCAACAAATAGCGTTTTAAAGAAGAGTGCATATCCAGTGCAACCAGCTAGGTGGTGCAACCATGCAATCTTCAATTCCTTTCACGCGCGTTCTCTTGCGTTAATTTTCATGCAAAATTTTATACGCCTTGTTTTTTGGGATGGAGCGTTGTTTTTTCTCATGATTCGGTTTTTCTTGGATTTCGTGTTTCTTATCCAACCTTGTTGCTGACCTTTATTAATAGAGGAGCTGGAGAAGGAAACAAAATCTATTAACCCTATTGTTGTGACTTTTTTAAATAAGCAGCTGGCGAAAGGAGACTACAGTGTAAAATATGAACAAATTTTAGAGAAAATAATAGATGGGCAACAAATAGCGTTTTAAAGAAGAGTGCATATCCAGTGCAACCAGCTAGGTGGTGCAACCATGCAATCTTCAATTCCTGGGCGGTCGATCAAGACCGAGCGCTTCTGATTTGTGCACCAGACATTTTGCAAATACCCGCCCGCCTCCTCCCGCCTTGACAAGTACAATTAGCGAAAAAAACCCGTGTCGGCCCCTGCATCACCAAATCGCTCCCTCGCCTCAATCGATCCCCTTCCTGGCAAGCAGTCGCAACCCTAGTGCGCACCGTTGCAAAAGGCTACGTCGCCGCCACATCCCTCCCGGTCACCGCCACCATGTCCCTCCCAGTCGTCGTCGCCTCCACGTCCCTCCTTGTCGTCGCCACTGCCACAATATCCTCCCTTCAATTCTCCATCGACGCTGTACCTTCAAGGCGATTCTGCACCAGCTTCGTCTAAGTCGCCTTCAACGCTGTTCCTTAAAGATGCCTCTGACCACTCACTCGAAGGCGCACCCGATGCATCCTTTGCTTCCCCTGTTTGAAGCTCAAATCATGTATTCATAGATTTGTTCGAACTGCAAATGTATGATTATGAGATGTACCCTAATCAAAATCTTGTATGTCTTCGATGTATTTTTTTGTGACAGAATATTTATGCCCTGTTTTTTTGAGCTGATCTGAACGGTTGAACGGCTGAAATGACTGAACTTCGAGAGCTTCTCGAGATTCAGATACATTTCGTTTGACTTGCTTTTTAAAGCGTTAGAACCCACCTTCAAAACAGCGAAAAACGGACTCAAAAAACTCAAAACATATGTGTTTTCAAAACGTAGATAAGTCGTTAAGATGTTAAGACGTTAAGCTGTTAAGCGGAAAAGAACTAGGCCTTAGACAAAATGTATGATTATGAGATGTGCCTTGTGACATATATTAGTTAGTCATCAATATATGATTTTTGAGTGCTTAAAAAAATGTAAGTCTGATATCAGAATTGGTTGGTGCATTGGATGGGATTTATGAAATGAGTATGCGAGGGGAGATGCTCAAATGAATGCCTCTGAGAATTTCAGGCAGGGCAAAATGCTGCAGGCTAAATTTTTTGAGTGTCAGACAATAATGCAGAAGAAAAAATTGGAAGCATTGTTTTGTTTATTTGGCACTGAATAAACCACGTCTAAAGCGGTGCGATAGCGTCGCTTCGGTTTCAGGAGGGGATCGATCGATCGTCGTAGAAGACGGGGTTTTTTCGGCAAATTGAGCTCGACGCGACTGCAGGCGGGCATTTAATCGCAAAAAGACCAGAGAACGAATCCCGTGGGCCCACTCCTGATCGAACAGGCATCGCCTTGAGATTGCACAGGTTGCACCGCCTATCTGGTCGCACCAGATACGCTCTCTTTAAAGAAAATTTTTAAATTGCCTGTCAAATGCTCGTCTCACAATTTAAAAGCATAACCCACGCTGAAACTTTATACACAGTATAATATTTAAATATGAAATTAATATATGTACTGAAAGCATTCCCAAGACACAGTAAATTAAAACATTGTCAGCAGCATTGCACAAACGGCCAGAAAATTCTCAGCAGTCAGAAATAGGAGAGTAGTACTACTGCTTCTGCATCGGTTTTCCTCCATCAGACACGATAAAGTACCAATCTAACTTCCCTACTGTTGATCCTCAAACTCGTGGCCATGATCCAAAAGGTAGTTGGCAGCTAACTCTTCATCCTTGTTGCATGCAAAGAAGACCTCCAAAACAAGCTCACGATTGAACCCCATCGCCTCGAGCTGTCAAAAAAAATTCAAAAGAATTAAACAAGGGAACTCAGCCACCATACTAACAACAAAATTAAAAAAGGGAACTCAAACCAAATTATAAGCATATGATTAAGGTACACGTTTCATACCACACCCAAAGACCAAAGTTTCACAATGATTGAGAGGTGTGACCCTTGTGTATTGACGATTGGAAAGGTTGCATACTTAAAACTTTCGATAGTAGGGAATGAATTATTTCTACAAAAAAAAAGGACAGGTAGAAAAATGCATGCAATTCTCATAAGGTAACTCTGCCGTACTGCATACCAAAAATGGCTTGTATGATAACCTGCACAGAGGCTTGCTATAAATAGAACATAAAGATTTCTTTTAGGATTACGGTGGATCAAGAAAGAAAACCTCATTTAAGTTGATTTGGTTTTATAGATTTGGGTGGTTGGCTTAGTGCTTCTATAAAGAAAATAAAGTTGAAAAACAAACATATAATTGTGCTTGAGAACGAGATAAAATATGAGTACAAACATTGCCTAAAATATGATTCACCAACCGTAAACTGAACCAAAGTATGCTTCGAGATAATATGAAAAGCAAACAATACACATGTGTGGACTGCTCAGACACACCCTCCACTGAGTTCAGCATTGTAAAATAACACCGACAATTGAAGGTATGCTTATAAAACACCATTATGGTGATAAAGCATCCAACGAACTGAAGACATAGCTGCTATCATACGTTTAGCTCAGTACAAGAAAATAATAGGCTAGGCAAAAGTAGTGATGATCACTTACGTTCTACCTAGCCTATTTAACTTGCAACAGAAGAAACAAACTGATGCTACCAATTAAAAATATTCATGGAGACTATAAAGAACAAAACTAGCTACAAATTCATATGTACTTAGGGAGTTAGATATATATTAATAGAAGATTAAATGAACAAATGTACCCGTTGGATGGCTTCCCTTTCCTCCGGAGTAACAGCAAGTGGCTGTGGCATTGCAGCAGCTAGTTGACCTAGTATGTTTCTGCGGAGTACAGAAAATATGTAAATGCTCCTTGCACATCTTTGACAATAAGTGCATCTGATCCTGCAGTTTTTGTAAAATTCTTACCCGCCACCAGCACCACCCTCAGAAGGTTCATTCACTAGGCGCAGAAACTCAGTCTGATTTTCCTGAATCAACCGCAGAATTTGTGGATTTTGTTTTCCCAGCTCTTGGAGCATTGGCTATGAATCAACATAATCAAATACATCACTTACAACAACACTGATTTCTTAAACTATAAAAGAAAAAAATTACTAAAGCAAGAGCCTACTTGTGAGTACCTGTAGGATTTGAGGATTAGCCTGGACCAATGCTAGCAGTGCTTGGAACTAAGAACAAGTACATAAATATAATTATTAGAACAATGCAATACTTCAATGATAGCATGTATATTAAAAATTATTCTGCTAGTACTTGTGGAAGCTGTCGCAACGCATCAAGGGAACCAGCACCAGCACCTGCACCTGCACCAGGATTGGCCCCGCCACTTGGAACACCCTGTTAAGAAAACATATTTTCAGAAAAAAAAACTCATCCATAAAATTTGATTTCAGAATAAACATGTGCAGTAAGGAGTTAGGCCTTGTTCTTTTCAGCGTAAAGTTGAGTCTTACCATAGCAAAATTTATTATTTTTATATAGCCTATATGTTGTAATAATCTTTAGACCCCATTTCGAGTACTCTTGACTTTTGCTACAGTAAAACTCAACTTTACTCAACACTGAAAAGAACAATGCCTTAGCTGTAAATGCAACATTTAAGAATTAAGTTTCATGGTGCTTTGTCAAAGAGAGAAACCAGAGCATCACTGCCAGTATGTGTTTTTGCCATCGTTAAAGACCGCAGAACAAACAGTTCAAGAGCATCACTAATCCATTCTGGTGTTGATAATGGATCTTCAGTACATAAGTGTCCATAATTTTATAAATCAATCAACATTCTGGCGATGCTTATGACACTTAACTTACTGTTAACATGAATTGAGTAGCTCTAGTGCCTGCTGCCTAGAAAGGAGTAAGCTAATTCAAGTGGACGCAGTTATACAAGAATGCAACTAATAGTTCATGTAAATTTATTACTAAAGTACAAAGATACATCTATAGCACATACCTGGGGGAAAAGGTTTAGAGGATTTGCATTAGGCCCCGCAGCGGCACCACCAGATGGTTGCACTGGTGGTGCAGGTGCAGCCTCAGCCTGAGCCTGAGCCTGAGCCTGAGCCTGAGGAGCCTGTGGGTTTGCTTGTTGTCCAGCAGGTGTTCGAGACACAGGTGGGGCCTCTACATTCTCGGGAATTCCCTGGCACACAAACAAGAATGCAATTTCAAATGTTATTTTTTATGCAATGCTTTGCAAGCAGTACAAAGCTTTCCTAACATATTTTCATCAGTAAAAGATCCTCCATATATCCCTTTCCAAAAACCTGTACAATTAGGAATAAAACAAAAAATACAGCTTCCCCTATGGAATTACACTATACCAGAAAAAATTGAGAACAGACAATTTTGGTTCCAAGGAAAGAACAATCCAGTGTATCAAAGCACTCACAGAATATAGATAGTCAATAGCTCTCTCAGGGTTGTTATATGCAGCACGTAGAGCACGGATGACTGTTTCACGTTCCCAAGTGCCACCTCCCATGTCAAGAATTTGTTGTATTGTCTGTTCAAGGTTGCTGCCTGAGACAAGGTTTGATGCAGCCTGACTGTAGACATCAGCATCGCTTCTGTATAGCATAACCACAACTGAGTAGCATAAATATAAGTAAAAAACATAATGATGCAGTGTCAAAATTTCAAGATTATACATGAATGCCACAAGTTATGTGCCACCTGGCCATAAAGAACTGATGCAAGGCTGAACAAAAATCTATAAGTTTTAAAAATCGCACCCGTACTTATAAAATGTTATGGTATAAAAAATGTCAAGTATGTTAAACTCATTTTTAAAAAAATAAAGTAAACTGGTATGTGTTTTTCAAGTTACTTTTTTGGGTAAAGCATTTCTAAGGCAGATGAAATGTGCTGTTAAAGTTGACGCTTCTACAAACTATGCTATGTTCAGCACGACTTACAATTTAAATTTGAAGAAATCAATTACATGTTTGTAGATGTTGAAGCTAAAGAAATTCAAGAAAAGAGCTTATCAGCCTATGGGATGGCCAGAATGTTGGTCCAACCATTATTTAAGAAGTTCCTTTCCTTCTCACAGTTTTGGAAACAGCATAGGACGGATCCCACTGAAGATATAATTATGTGTCCTGCCTTACACAAGAAAATGAATGGAAATATGTGGAATCCACAATGTCCAAAAATGTTATATTTGTTAAGGGTATTCTAGTCATTTGTGTATTGTAAGGGTAGGATAGTATTTTCCCTTCTCTAGGTATTCCCCTTTGTATTCTTTATATTGCCCTTTGGGCTATTCAATAGAAATCAACCATTGCACACACACACACTCTAAATCTAACATGGTATCAGAGCAGAGATCCCCCTAGCTTACCACTGTCTTACACCGCTACTCGCCCACGGGAGCTCTACTCCTCTCCCGGGGGCAGGGCCCCTGTTTGCTCTGGCCTTCCCCCAGAGCCCTCTTCCCTTTCATCGAGTACAGCAGCTCCAGCAGCTGCTTCTTCATCAAGCGCAGCAGCAGCAGCACTCTCCTCTGCATTACTTCAACAAGAGCAGCACCAGCAGTAGTACAACTCTTAACAGCAGCATAATCTCTGCTTCTTCTTGGTCAAGCGCAGCAGCAGCAGCAACATCTCCTATGCTCAGCAGCTACAGCAGCATCTCTGCCTTCCTCTTTTCACGAGGCCAGCACAGAGGGGGGAGGACGCCCTGTCCTGCCACGGGCACCTGCATCCTCATGCCCTCAAGCTCTTCCAGGCTAGAGCCTGTCTTTCCCAAGCAAGCTCTGCCCAGATCTGGCTTATGGCGCAGCTCCGATCAAGATCCAGTTGTCTCCACGCCAGATCTGGTGCAGCTGAGCATGTTATTGCCGCAGGCACCAGGCTGCGTCCAGATCCGCCGTCTCCAACACCGTCTGTGCCTCGTCGACTGTACCACCAAGCATAGCCGGCCCTCCTTGACCGTCCCTCGAGGTGCAGTCTCTGGTCTCCATGTCTAAGCCGTTGGAGCTATCTGACGCCACCACCAAGCCAAATCCGGCCGCCACGAGCTCCTGCTCACTCAGCTGCCAACGTCCACGAGCTCCCTCAAGCCGGCGCCTCTGCTCTACTTTACTCCATGCTCCAGTAGCCATCGAACAAGCTCCCGCCTCTGCTCCGCAACGTCTCCAGGCCAGGGGACACGCCACCCGCCACAAGGAGCCGCTGCCAGGCTCCACCTCTGCTCCATCTGCGGCTGTTCCGCACCTCTACGAGCTCATTTGGGCTCTGGCACTTTGCTATTGGGGGTATCAGGAGAAGATAAGGCCACACGCGCCCTGCTCTGCCGCCAAGTGCCACAAGGGTAGATTGTGCAGCCATCGGCCATAGCTACAGCGCCCTGCAAGGTTGTTGCATCCTAGTCCACTGCTTTGCCCATTGGTCTCCATCTCCAGTGTCGTCTCTGCTCTCCTCTTTAGTCAACACCAAGCACCGCGGGGTCTTTGGACTTCGTCTGAGGGCTGCCTCATGGCCATCTCAAGCTTCATTAGCATTCAAACACCCTTGCTATTGCCATGCATTACCATCTCACCAGCACCACCACATATCATTGAGCCATCTATACAAGGCTTGACCTTGTGTCACTCTTGAGCTAGAGCATCCTGTAGCCTTAACAACCCTTACATTTGGGCTTAACACAAGCCGATATTCCTCGTCTCCCACCACCAATTTGGCATATCTTTAGCCATTTTCAAGCATCCCGGCTTCTTCCATATCCCGACATTCGCTAGCACCGCCATTGTTGGGTCTTATGCTGCACATCTGCTCTACATATTCCTTGGGTCCTATCTTAGCCATTGGTGTCTTCTTGGTGCTATTTTGGGTTTCAGCTGCTTGCTATCTTAGGCACCTTAGGCATGTATCACTGTCCTTGCCATTTTGCTATTGTCGCTGCTTGCTGTCCTCGCTGCATGTATCTTGTTGATTGTTGCATGTATCCTTGAGTCTTTTCCTTTTCTAGCTTCCGTCGTATCCAACCAAGTTTGTTGCTCCATTGTGTCAGTTCATCGATGCCGTGCAAGTCCACCATTCCATGTCAAATCAGTTGATTCTTTGCTAGCTTTTCTCTTTTCCAAGGGCAGCTGCTACCGCGCCTTGATCTCATTGGACATCACGAGCTCTTCATGCCGCATCACATCCTTCTCTTCGTGATGATGCCTTCCAAGGTTGCAATCAGTCATTGCTATGCTTCTAGCTCCTTCCTCAACTTGATTTGACCACTCTATATTTTGCCAATTGCATCGCTCCACTTTAAAACTCATCCACCTAGCCATTCTCTACTGACATTGCTTGCACTACCGAAGACCCTTGTAGATTGTAGAAACCTTTACCTCCAAAAAGGCTTGGCCTCGACTTCTCGATCGTTGCTCCTTGGTCCTTCTGGACGTCGCGTCTCCCTTCTTCACGACGCATCACATTCTTCTTTCGTGATTTGTGCCACTTCTTCTCCTTCATGCTAAGCATTATCACCGAGGGTTGACCCAGATGGTTGAGTTCTTTGTGGAGTTCGGTTTATTTTCCTTGAGATGCACACTTCGACGACATCGCAAAACTTGGAATTTGGATCTACCCTTAGTGTGCGTTTTCCTCCAAATGGAAAGCTATTCCATATGCCTTCATTTGAGGGGGCGTGTTAAGGGTATTCTAGTCATTTGTGTATTGTAAGGGTAGGATAGTCTTTGCCCTTATCTAGGTTTTCCCCTTTGTACTCTTTAATTCTTTATATTGCCCTTTGGGTTGTTCAATAGAAATCAACCATTGCACGCACACACTCTAAATCTAACAATATTGTTCATAGAAACTATTCTACACGTGACAGCAAGCGATATGCACAGAAATATAATGGAATTAGTGGTTAGAAATCATGTGTGTGAAACACTAAGCATAGGAATAATCCAAGGATAACTGCAAAGATGTGCAATCCATAATACACCACTCGCTTTGTCACTGGCATGCAGGTCGAGGGACTACATGTTAGTGAAAGATAAGTGAAGCATTAGATTATGGATTATACACATCTTTGAGATTGGCATATGATGGAATCTATCTAAAATATATGGTAAAACTGTCTCCATATACATGAAATTAATGTAAGTAGAAAATGAAGTCATTGCTTCTAAAAGATGAGATGATAATAAAGGCTCTGAAAGGCGCTTACGATGCAGTCACTGTAGCAGCTGGAGTAGCAGAGGCAGCTGGAGGATTTGTACTTGGAGGTGCCCTGTGAATGACAAAACACAAAATAACTAAAGACAAATGGTTGCGATACAAAAATAGGAGGAACCAATAACTCACGGCTCAGGTGCAGCAACAGGTGATTGTGAAGGTGCTGTTCTTGCAACTGAGGCAACAGGGGTTGCTGGGGTAGCAGGTTGAGGCTAGCACAAGGCAACAAATAAGAGAAGTTCAGAAGGCCGTCAATGAAACAACGGTACCCAAACAACACGCAAAGTTAATTCGATGTAAATTATATATGATGAAAAGTTTCAACCGTTTGCCCAATAAAATCAGTTATCCTGGAAAGATTACAAATAAGCAACTTCATAGAAAACAAGGTTATATTATTTTTATTTACGGGTATGCGCATACGTGTGCCTTGATGTTAGTTTGTGGTTTCTCACATGTGTTCAGGCACGCGGGCGCCTGCGTGTGTGGTGTGTGGTGGGGTGAATTTGTGTGGGCCTTTCTTGTACCCTCTCAAAATAAAAGAGACGTGACACTTGCCATTTAATAAATAACGCAGAAGTCAGCCACAATGCTTTTGGATCAAAAGAACGATGCATGTGTTGCTAGTTTATATCAGATAGGTATCTATAAATTTCACTGATTTAAGTCTCTTTAATATGAATAACAAAAAAAACTTAACAATAAACAAGAACAAGGATAAGTAAAACAATACAGATGTGGTAAGCATGTCCACAGCAAACAAGGATGAGTGAAACATTATAGATGTGATAAGCATGCATACTAATGCTTGTATTCATATGCTTGATAAAGATTCGTGGGGAGAACAGAGATGCAACATATGTAAGAACAAATGTGAAGCACAAAAAAAAATGCACCAAGAAAAATATAAGTAAAATAGTAAAGGCGCCAAATACTGAATGCAGGACAGATTTGGTCCTATAAAGAAAGCCGCGCAGAGCATATGAAAAGATAAAGCTTGGAGATTGAATATCTCGACTGTTTTAGCTCCAGATTTTTGTGCTTTTATGTAAGATCCAAGAACAACAATGCTCCTTGAACTACAATAGCCAAGCCATGCATACCAAAATTTACCTGGATTGCAGGAGCCTTTGAAGCAGTGGAAGCTCCACTTGATGATCCCTTAGCCTAAAAATTTATGCATGCCAAATGAGTAATCAAGATTCATCACATAACGATTGATGCCAAAAGAAGATTCAAAGTACACTCCTGGCATTATTAAATCTGTCAAGTTGCATTATTGATATGACGGAGAAATCTTTTGCATGTGGAATCCAGATCAACTAAAACACAGACTAATGTTTGTCTCATTTTACAAGCTTACATCAGAGGTTATATTACATAGCAGTTGCACCTTCTGATTAGAGGATGTGTTTAATAGCAATCCATATTCCATGACATGCAATGCTAGTCAGCGGATTTCACAAATCAATTGTTACAGCTAATTGGAGAATCAACACAAACTTGTGGCGGCAGCCAAAAATTTTCACAAATCATGGTTATAGCTCATTGGAAAGTCAACAAACTTGGAACTGTACCCATCGGATAGTCAATGCAAACTTGCAAGGGTAGTTCATTGCAGAGTAAACACAAATACAAACTCCATGTATGCACAACAGCAGAAGCAAAACAGGAAACAAAGTCGGAGTACAACACAATTAAGCTGTAAACTTTCAAATATGGTACGATTTCCGTGCAAACTAAGCATGTCCAGTTTAACGGAATTAAGCTGTATTATTTGAATAAGGTATGATTTCCCCACAAACCAAGTAAAAATCTTGCTGATTATCATTTTTTAACGTAATCACTGAGCACAACATGTGCAGCACTGAATCAGAGGATCAAATACCTTTGACAGCATTATAACAAGGAAGCTGTTCTCAGCAACCTTGTTGCCTTCCAAAGTGGTATCATCCTTAAGAATTTTGCCTTGGTGTATGAGCATCTGCTGATCTGCAGGGTACACATTCTGCCCCTGAGTACCCTCGATGATTCTCTTCACATCGGCCACCTGCAAAACAGAACCAGCTCTAAGCAGAGTACATCTAATCCATGCAAACATGCACAAAAACATTTCTACACCAACCACATTGACTACAGCGAACTTCCGATAAGCCTCCCGTAGATTACAACCGATCAACACCTGACACGCTAAATTCAGAGCACCCAACCGATGCAGATTGCAACCCAACGGTTTCCTAACAAACCAAATATCGATCGCGCAACCGATCCCCACCATGTCGTCCACCTCGAGCACCCGCGGAACTAAACGCCCACTCACTAAACCCTAGATTCAGATCAAATACCCCGCGACATCGACGAGCGAGGCACCCGATCTCCGCAACGAGACATGCCCAAAGCGCACAGAATCACCCGAATCCAGGGAATTGGCGCCGAATCCCGCCGATTGGGGGCACGCGGGATGGGAGGGAGGTGGGCGAGGGATCGTACCGACGCCTCGGGGCTCGCCTCGATCTCGAAGTTGGTGCCCTTGAGGGTCTTCACGAACAGCTTCATCTCGCCGCCGCCTTCCCGTGCCTCTGCTCCACGCCTCGCGCTCGCTATCCCTATCCGACTCTCACTTCGAGGGTTTCGCCTTGGACTTCGGCTCGCGAGGAGAGCAGAGGGAGAGGACGACGAGGCCGCACGGGGAGGCGAAGTTATAGGCGAGAAAAAATCTGGAGCACGGGACGAAATGGAAACCGTGAGGGAGAAGAAACCCGCATCCACCGCACTCGCCGACAAATGGGTCCCTATACTTGGTGGGCCCGGTCGTCAGAGGGAGGGACGGGTGCCGGATGAGGAGACGAGCACCGGGGAGGCCCAGCGGTGGGCGGATCGGCGTGCGCCGTGGAGCCGTGTAGCCATATCCGCGCGCTGCCTACGTGGCGGTGGCGGAATGGGGGAGACACGCTGGCCGCACGTGTATTCGCGTGTGGTTTCGTTGGGATGCAGCGGCGGGACGAGGAGGCCCGGTGTATTGGCTGGGTGCACGGGATCCGGGGAGATACTTTGGCCGGAGGGAATGGGAAACGGATGGATACGGTGGGGGAAAAAGGTTGGGTTGGACAACAAGAAAGAAAGGCGCCTGAAGAAAGCCAGGAAGACGTAAATTTTCGGTACGGATGATTGGGCACCCAAAATTGTTTAGATATATATATCTAGCGTTTCTATTTGGATATGCCAAACTAAATGAAATAGCGTTTTTTTAAACAAAGGGCAGAAGAACTACCATCTATTGATCAAAGAGAAAGAGGGTTACAACGGGGAATATGCGCCCCTCCCTCCAATGGGGTTTACAAGTTATTAATTTATTACAAAATGGGCTCCAGCGTCCGTCCAGAGACGCAGATCGTCTAAAAGTAGCTGAATGAGAACGAATCTTTTTTTCTGTACCACGAAAGATGCGGTTGTTGCGCTCGATCCAAAGAGACCAGATAGTGGCCGTGATGACGGACAAGGTGCTACGAGGAGGAGCGGCCCGCATGACGTCGTCTTCCCACTAGGATACCATGGAGGAAGAGTGAAGCCATCTTACAATGTTCAGAAGGCCGATGTTCAAACGGATGGCTACTTGCGTCCAGACAGAGGTGCTGAAATTACAGTGTAGGAACAAGTGTTCCGGGGTCTCAAGGTTGCGACAGCATAGAGGGCAAAAGTAGGCGTTGAGGATGTGTCTGCGTAACAAGGCGTTTGCTGTCATGACTCGTCTGTGAAGCAGGAGCCACAAGAAGAATTTGCACTTTGAGGGGGGCCAGTGCTGCCACACACGTTGAAGCGAGGGGGTAGAGCAACGTCCAACAAACTGAATCCTGTAGACGGACCGGACCGAGAAGGAGCCGTCATTGGAATCGCTAGGTGAAAATGAAATAGTATTGGAATTATGAGTGCAGTTGGAATCAAAGGCCTTGTACTTTTCAGCTTAACGTAGCGTAGCGTTTCAACAAAATTTATCTTTTTATATAGCCTATTTGATGTAGTAATTTGTAATGATTTTTCTCCAGTTTTTAGTAGTCCTCTTATTTAAGATTCTAAAACTATTTTAAAATTATTTTTTAATAACATTTGCACCTCTCTTTAAAAACTTTCAAATTTTGTTGAAACGCTACGCTATGATAAGCTGAATTGTACAAGACCAAAAAGTAACAAAAATAAGAACAGCATCAAAGATTCCCTTGCACAAGATGTTCTTTCTCGTAAACCCCTAGGACGAGGGCATCTCGAATGGTAGGCTTGTCTAACCAAAGCAAGTTCTAAACACTATATCAAATAAAATATAGAGAAAAATTAGGTACATGATAGTACTATAAATATGTTAATTATTGAAAATCCGAGATTTTTTTGGGGAGATTACTTAGTTGCAATCCTTTGATATATGTCATTATAGGCTTTTCACACCGCTCTTATATGTCCCGTGATGTTGGTTAGTTTTTGCCACTGAACTCGGCACTGGGCCGAGTCATAGCTTTGCCATCGCCCCTGAGCCCCTTGCGCTCAATTGACTCATCAACCTTTGGGTACTTCTCCGCCGCCTTGAACTATGAGCGGCGGTGTGTACATGGAAAAGCTTGAGATCCTCGTGAATTGGGCATTATTCACCCGTTCGTGAAGACTTCAATGGCAGCCTCGTCTAAGATGTTTATGATGGTGTTGCGGACGCAAGTAAATCTTCAGACATAGTCCCACAGACTTTCTCATTCGTCTTGGACCATGCACTTAAACTCTTGCGGCCTTCTTAAACGAGCGTAGAAGCTCTGAAAGTTGGTCCACAAAGCCTCACATAGCTACTCCCAACTACTTATGGAGCCGTCCCACTAGTTGAAGATCTAGATCTGAGCCAGCCCTTCAAGAAGAGTGGGAAAGTAGTTTTCCATGACGGCTTCATCGCCATCAACGGCCATGATAGCCGTCATGTAAATGGTGAGGAATTTGTTTGGGTTTTGGTCCCATAAAACTTCTCCATATGCTCGGTCTTGAACTTTCGAAGCTAGGGCGCTTCACACAAAGCTCGAGAGAAAGTTTTGAACCAAAAGTCACGCGGACCCCTCCACCCCAGGCGTCAAGGTCGTCGCTGTTGAGAAATGGACCGAGGTGAGGGAAAGCCTAACCCTAGGGGCGCTCCGGTGTATGAACCAAAGTGACGCTCTATGAGTGTGAGGCGCAATCTCATTTATCATCGTCACGGATGTGGGGCTAGGGGTGTCCCGTTCACGCGAGTGAGCAGGGTCGTGCTCCTTGTCATGAACACGCCAATATGGGCTTCCATGCCTATACCAACATGACTGATCAAACCAAGTGGTTCGGCAGCCCTGGGAATCGCTCCTGGAATGAGCTGGTAGGTAGAGGTCGGTCGCGACCGTGGCCTCCATCTCGGCCATGTCAAACCCTCATGAGTCACACTGAAGGTCACGCACAACCTAGGCGTGGACCTCCAGGCGATGGTGGCTCTACATCACCAAGACAAGCAGGGCAACTCGTCACGAGGCGTTGGGTGCAGGCAATTGGGGCGTTAGGTGGCCGCTACTGGCTGACTAACCATGCAGCATCGCCAGAGCCTTTTGGGTCCGGCGAAGGATGCTCGTATGGTCCAGTTGATGGAGTTGGTGAAGTGCCTGCATGCAGCCTCTCAGTGGCGTCGTTGCTCTTCATGCTGTCCGACTAGATCCGGAGTGTGTGTTGAGCGGGTTGAAAGGACATCGCGCATGGCTGTTGAACGAGACTGTCCCACCGTAGAACTCGTACTCCTTGTCCCAAGAACTAGCCTCATCGTATGAGTCATTCTCGTAACAGGTTTGCATGACGACCTTACACCGGAACATCTTGAAAATGGATTTTCAATGGGCGTGGGGACATACTCCGCACCCATGCCATCTCCTTCTAGGTAAAAAGCTCGAGCAGGGGAAGACTCCTCTTGCTTAGTGTGACCCTCTGGGTCAATGATTATGACGACCTTTGAGTCATTGTTTATCAAAAGAGAGGTCCTCGTAGTCGTGGATATATTAGGAATTAAGCATCCCCAAGGACTTCCAACGCAAAGGAATCTCGTCAGTCTCCATGGATGGTGCTAGCTGTCGATGACTAGGAGTCAGCTCTCTTGCATCAAGCTTGTTGAATGGGGGATCAGCTAGGCCCCTTTCTACATCATGGTTAAACTTAGGGGATGGACGGTCGCCCAAGCACATAGAGTTGCACAATGGTTTTTTATCTTGATTTGGACCTCCCACTACCGTGATAACAGCCCTATATTTAGCTTTGCTTAATGGGCGTAAAAGTGTACGGTGGGTGAACGACTGAGCTACATGCAACTCGGATGCCCTAGGATGAATACAAACTGGGGTGGAAGTAGAGGCTCTCCTTCTCTCCCCTCTTTAAACTTGTTCATTGTCACATGATTGGGATCGGGCGCTAGCCTTGTGGAAAGGTAGCCACGTTCTATTATTTATACCAGCAACGACCATTGTGCACTCACTCCTGCTATGCACTCATGCACACAAAATATCTCAGCCGTAGCCTCTTCATCCGATGGACATCATCTTGCCATGGGAAATATGCAAATAGCCGCCCGCCGCTGCCCCTCACATGCCTTGAAATTTTATGAAAACAACCCTTCTTCTAAACTGTCCGTGCACTGCCTACTCCCCAATCAAAATCCCTCACCTGATGATGTGACCACACCCATCATGGGTATGACCGACACTACGTCAACATGTTGGTCATGACTGAGCTTTTCTTCAACATGGTCATTAACGAGATTTCAAACAACTGCTTCATCTTCGACCACTACATCACTACAAGTTGGCAATACCTTGCAACATATTTTAATACATCTACACGTACTACGACATCTATAGCTACATGGGTTCGCCGACCACCACCATGGCCCGGACGTACAAACCAGCAGCATGTACGTCGTCGTATTGATAAGCCGTCATTGTCGCCAGCAATTCGGCCTCCACCGTGGCCACCTCCCCAAGCTCAAGACGTATTGAAGAAAGGCGCAACTTGACTATTTCAACGCCCTCTAGTTCCACAAGCCACGTCGTTACAAGGCCGGCCCGAGAAAGAGCACAATTTGTCTACGAGTCAGGTTCGGCCATCTCCGCGTAGTCAACTTCAAACGGATGCCCCTGATGCATACGAACTCCGTTTTGGACGTTTTTGGTATGCACGGACAAGCTCTCGATGAGATCTTTCCAACGGATCCTGTCCCAGCTCCAAATTCCTTACAGATCAATGAAAATCGTCAAAACAAGATTACGACCAGAATCTGCCAAGCGCTGTGACGCTACCTTGGTTTGGACCTCCCACTACCGTGATAACAACCCTATATTTAGCTTTGCTTAATAGGCGTAAAAGTGTACAGTGGGTGAACGACTGAGCTACATGCAGCTCGGATGCCCTAGGATGAATACAAACAGGGGTGGAAGTAGAGGCTCTCCCTCTCCCCCTCTTTAAACTTGTTCATTGTCACATGATTGGGATCGGGCGCTAGCCTTGTGGAAAGGTAGCCACGTTCTATTATTTATACCAGCAACGACCATTGTGCACTCACTCCTGCTATGCACTCATGCACACAAAATATCTCAGCCGTAGCCTCTTCATCCGATGGACATCATCTTGCCATGGGAAATATGCAAATAGCCGCCCGCCGCTGCCCCTCACATGCCTTGAAATTTTATGAAAACAACCCTTCTTCTAAACTGTCCGGCGTCGGCACCGCCTTGGATCAGCCGCACCTTCGAGTGTCACTGCCGCATTGTCCAGCCGCGACGCCAAGGGATGTCGACGCCGCATCGTCCAGTCACAACGCTAAGGAGTATCGGCGTTGGATAGTCCAGCAGGGCCGCATCCATAGCCATGCCATACCCTGCACTGCCCTCCTTAAATTCTAAATTATGGATGCATTATTTCAGATTATGGAAGGGTTAATGGATTTGAACAAGTGTTGCACTGCATCTTCAATGAATTCTACTTTAGATCGTCAGTATCCATGTGACAGCCGCCTGGATGGACAATTACACATCTTGTCATTTGCAACTCGTATATAGGATCAGGAAGCCTTTATGATGTGCTAGTCATTTACGACTTGTGTATACTCTTAGTGCTGACAGTATGAGCTAAGAGATTGCTCATGTATCAACTTGTATGAGATTTATAGTGAGATAATGAATCTGATACTATTCATGATCAAATCTCAGGATTAAGTGACATTTCCAATTTGCAATGCTAGCATAGGCACATGTACTAAGGGAAACTTAATTACATTATAGGTTAGAACCTGGAACTATGGCCAAAACCTGGAAGAAAGAGACGTGCGAAACATATATACATGTCTAATTTCTAGAAACAAAGAAACAAATAGTACTTCTCCTACTCCTTTTAGAAGAATGTAAGGAAAAAGGACAAAATAAATTGGAGTATCACATACATGGGGATTCATTGAGTAGTAATAAGCACCTGAATTCCCATAGGAATGGAACATATCATATTTATGGATCGACTGGCACTTCAATAATATTTCATTTCAAAATTCTAGAGCTGTTCACCTTGAAACTAGTTGATACAGGTCTTGCCTTGTCCCAAAATTAATCAATATACAAGCAAACATTGCATTCTAATTTTTCAATAGTTGTAGTTTTTTTTTGAGGAACCAATAGTTGTAGTTGGTCCCATCAAAGATAGGAGTTTTTTCAATTTCTCATCCAACATTGAGCTTCAATATCAAACAAACTTGCTCATCAGGAGAGGAGCTCATGGTAAAGTATGAATGGTACTGAAAGAGGATCCTATGGCCTAGAGGGGGGTGAATAGACAATTTTAAACTTTTTCAATTATTCTAGATTAAGCATCATGTTAAGAGTGACCCAATCCTAGTTCCTATGATTAAGCATCATGTCAAGAGTGACCCAATCCTAGTTCCTATGATCAAGAGAGCGGAAGTGATAAAACAAGTTACTACGAAACTAAGACATGGCATCACAATTGATCATAAGCATTGCACGAGGAATAAGTGCGAAAATTAAATGAGAGAGAGTGACACGATATTTGTTTCATCGAAGTTCGGAGCCGTAACTCCTACTCTCCGTTGAGGCTATCCCTTGCGCACAAGGACCGGCTCGCTCTCGAGCCTATCGCCTCACTTACTCCTCGGTAGTCGTTCCGCCACTCCGGCGAGGTGGACTCCGTCACCCGTACACCGACTTGAGAGCAGCCACACGCCAAGGCCTACTCCCAAGCCCACGCCTCCACGAAGGATGCCGTCTTCAAAAGTAATAAGCCCGAAACGCCCCGATCATGCCGGATCGAAGGACTTCAATGAAGCTCGGTATTAGGGAAGCAACAAACCTCAAAGAAGCCAGCCACAAGACTTGTATTTATAGCCCCTAGAGCAAAACTAGCCGTTGCCCCCCGGAAGGGAACAAAAACTAGCCGTTAGCCTCTATCGTACGCGGTCCGACGGGCACTGGACGCCGTCCGACAGAGACAACTGCTCATGGATTTCAGATCATCGGACGCCGTCTGGTGAGTACCGGACGCCGTCCGACAGAGGATAAAGATCACTGGTTTTTAGCTCATCGGACGCCGTCTGGTGACAATCGGAAGCCGTCCGACAGAGTACAAAAATTCACTGGTTTCTGGTCGGACGCTGTCCATCGGTTCCCAGACGCCGTCCGAAGAAAAAAATTTCTGATAAAAGTGCTTGAAGGTGTGGGAGAGTTGAGGTGGGTTTCTTTCTCTCTAGAAATCTCACAAGAATATTTTTAGGTATTTTTCGAAGAGGTGGACTAAGAAAGCCGATTTTTGAGAAGTAGCAAAGATCCGGCATGATCCGAGAGATTCAACGCCCTTTTGAAATCCGACAAAAAACAGGAATTAAAAACCTAACTACTCCTAATCTATATGTGACCTCATCTCTCGCCCGGTCACGCACTTAGAAACTTGGAGCAGCTCACAAATTTGTCGAGGCTTCAAATTAGGGTTCCGCGAGAAGCCGAATCTTCACTAGGGTTTCGAGAAGTCCAAAAAACCCCCTAACACTCAATCCTTGACATAAATACCACTAATAAAAATTAGGGCTCAACAATGCTCACAATCTCCCCCTTTGTGGCACTTGATGGCAACCCAAGAGAGAATTAAATTTTGAGCTGCAAAAGGGGTTAGTAGAAAACAAGTATATAAGCAATTGCAAACTAAAAGTAACCACAAATCGACCACAAAGGTGTGCATATGAGTGAAGCTACCCCTAAATTCATGCACAAGCTGAAAACTCAAGCCAACAAGATTCAATTTCATAAAGCAAGATACCAGTAGTAACAAACCACATACCACATAACAAAAGAGTATCGAGGCAAATTAATAGTATTACACAAAACAGAGAAGACCTCGATCACTGCTAACTAAAGGTAAGGCTAGACTAGACCCTTTGCTAATCTCTCTGACTTCTCCCCCTTTGTCACCAAGTGACACAAAAAGGGAAAAAGTTCCTAATCTTGCTGGTCTACTCCTACTGATCTTGATCCATGTCGTCGCCGCCATCATCTCCATTGCCACCAGAAGACGAACCCTGACCTTTGTGACGCTTTTACACAGACAGATGTGCTGCAGAGGGTACGGACCGAGGTGAAGATTGATCATCAAAGAGCTGGGTTGGGTGAGGAGTTGGCAAAGAGAAGTTGAGATGGCGACAGATCTCTCCACCAATAAACGAAATCTTACCAGGAGGAGGGTGCTGCTGAGCTGAGGGAGCAAAAGCTGGAGCACCTGGAGGAGGAAAAGGCTGTGGTGGTGGCACAAAAGCAGAAGCAGGCCCTGGAGGAGGATACACCCATGGGTGAATCGGTGGCGGGTAGGTAGGTGGACGAGGAAACACCTGGTGCTGCTGGTAGGCCTGGTAGCTGTCGTGAGCGTGAGAATACCAAGAATATGGGTTAGCCCCTTCTGGCACTGGCATAAATATGGCACCCATATACTGTAAAGCATACTTGAATTCTGTAAACTTATCACTCAAATAAGTCTGCTGTCCTGCCAGTTCATTCATTTCCCGGCGAGTGGCTGCAAGCTCTTCTTTAATTTCAGTGCGAAGGCCTCTTATCTCACCAATCAACATGTCATACCAAGGTGGAGGGGCAGCTTGCAGAGGATCCCTCACCAGTCACTGGCACAAAGGGCTGCATTGGAGCAGCAGGAGCAAAAGCAGGAGCAGGAGCCGGAGGAGGAGCATCATCACCTGGACGATCCAACTTGGGTTTGCTTCCAAGAGTGTTCAAGAAAATCTTCATTTGATGCTTCTTTATCTTGCTATCCCAACTCCTTAACTCATCCTCAGAGACGCGCTGTGTTCTGGAAAGTAGCAAGCCAATAAAAGGTGTTAGAGGAAGTGGTCTATTAACCTATCTATAAATGGCATCATCAAACTCTTCCAAGATAGTAGCTCCAATATTTATAGTCCTGCCCTTTAGAAGATACAACATGAACCAGCTGCAAATAGGGAGGATTCTGTCTCGGTTGCCACTTCTAACAAACAGAGTGCTTCGAAGAATAAGATTTATTAAAACAGGCTCCTGTCGCAATTGATTTGCCTTTTCTACATTAATGTCATCATCCTCAAGATCAAGGTACATGAATCTGATTTCTTCTAAAGGTGGATATTTTGCCCTCCAGAAAGCATCTTCATAGGCCATCTCATTCAAGTCTGCGCCAGAATCTGGAGTGCCCAAAGCGTAATTCATGTTGGCCACTGTGATCCCCTGAACATTTCTATCAACGGAGTGGTAGTAATTAAATTATGACTCATCCTCAGCAGCTAGCAGGGTAGCAAAGAACTTGCGGTGCCTTTCTTTACACCAAGTCAATTTCTTATTGGAGATCAATTCTGCCAAGCTTGGAGTAGTGCTAAAAATGGTGTGGATCTCGGGCCCTGCAGCTGCGGTGATTTCATTCCAATCCACACAATAAGGGTGTCGGTGTAATAAATACCGGGGTACAAAGAGTCCTGAAAAGATCAAGCGGGCCCCACACGTCAGGCGGGCGATCAGACCCCAGCGTGTGGGCGAGCCCCACGACGCATTGAGCGGGCCCCATGCGCCAGGCGGGCGCATGGGCGAGCCCCCTCCGAAGACCAGGCGAGGGCCCCGCGCGTCGGGTGGGGCCCGTATGGCAGGGAACATCCCGAAAGGAGTCTTCTGGTCGAAGGCTCCCCCTGCTGCGAAGGACGAGCGCATTTAGTGCGACATCACGCGCGGATAGACAGCTGAAGATATGATTACCGCTACAGTGACCCCTGCCAGTCTGAGCAGCTGTCGCCAAGGCCTACTCCCAAGCCCACGCCTCCACGAAGGGCCTACTCCCAAGATTTATTAAAGCAGGCTCCTGTCGCAATTGATTTGCCTTCTCCACATTAATGTCGTCATCCTCAAGATCAAGGTACATGAATTTGATTTCTTCAAAAGGTGGATATTTGGCTATCCAAAAAGCATCTTCATAGGCCATCTCATTTAAGTCAGCGCCAGAATCTGGAGTGCCCAAAGTATAATTCATATTGGCAACTGTAATCCCCTGAACAATTCCATCTACGGAGTGGTAGTAATTAAACTCTGTCTCATCCTCATCAGCTAGCAGGGTAGCAAAGAACTCGCAGTGCCTTTCTTTACACCAAGTCAATTTCTTATTGGAGATCAATTCTGCCAAGCCTGGAGTGGTGCTAAAGATGGCGTGGATCTCGGGTCCTGTAGCTGCGGTGATTTCATTCAAATCCACACAATGAGGGTCCCTATGACCAGTATATGCAGAGAAGCACATGTAGAGCTGTTTCTGAAATTTGGTGAAGAGTCTAAAGTCTTTAGTGTCTTCTCTCCGCTGAGGGAACTATTTTGCATAAGATACGGCCCTCTTCTTCCTTAAGGTCTCCATAGACAAGTTTAGAACCGTATTGTCCACGGGTTCATCTTCAGCAATTACTGTCTCAGCGACGTCGTCATCTGCCGGGTCTTCATCAAATGTTTCATCATCATCATCCTCGGCTGTCACAAAAGAGGCCCCTGCAACCCGTTCCCAGTTGAAACCTTCATCGTGCTGCTGCTGTAGATGCTCTCTAGCCACTTTTCTTGTGCGAGGAGGAGCGGCACTGCTAGCCGTTTCATCGATATCATCGCGAACACCCCGGCCACCACTGTCACCACGACCGCCCAATTTTCTGCCAATAGCCTTGCCAAGGTTCTGCATATATATAGCAAGCCCAAAGTTAATATGGTAGATACATGTCATACTTGTGTGAAGCTTCAGTGGGAACCGAGGCCCTCGCGTCGCTCGTCTAGGGCGACTCGGGGGCGACCAGCCCGTCCAGAGCCACCGCTGCCGCCAGCCCCCTCCAGCGGCGGCGGCGGCTCCCCCACCCACCATCCTCCCTTCCTCCCCTCCCCTCCTCTTTCCCTGCGCGCTAGTGACGGCCGACGGCGCCCGGTTGGTGCGGCAGAGCCCGGCTAGCCGGCGACGCCGGGGGTCTTCTCCTCCCCAGATCCG
Organism: Raddia distichophylla; assembly: GCA_005191435.1. Lineage (NCBI taxonomy): Eukaryota > Viridiplantae > Streptophyta > Magnoliopsida > Poales > Poaceae > Raddia > Raddia distichophylla. The sequence goes on from SPJY01031878.1 coordinate 2,352,409, forward strand.
GCCAGTGGAGGGTCTCCCCGTGTAGCCAAGCATTCGTCTAGGGCAACTCGGGGGCGACCAGCCCATCCAGAGCCGCCGCCGGCTTCCTTTAGTGCCGCCGCCGGCTGGCGGCACCGGTGGCCCCCACCCTCCTCCATTACTCCCCTCCCCTCCTCTTTCCCTATGTGCCAGCGTCAGCCCACGGCGCCCGGTTGGTGCGGCGGAGCCCGGCCGGCCGGCGCCGCCGGGGCTCTTCTCCTCCCCAGATCCGGCTGGGGGTCTTCTCCTCCCCAAATCCGGCCGGTTGATGGTCTCCCCGACCTCCCACTTCGCCGGCGTCGCCCTCCTTCCCCTAGATCCGGCGCGCTCCTTTCCTCGGTGACCACCTCCTTCCTAGATCTGGCCGTTGGAAGGTCTCCCCGGCCTTCCTCTTCACCGGCCACGTCGGCCGGTGGAGGGTGCTCCCGGCCTTCCTCTATGTCGGCGGCTCCGTCGCACCTAAGCCCGGCTCTTGTACTGCTGGTGGCGGCGCTCGGCCTGAGCGATCGTGGCCGCTCGAGGGGTCCACGTCGGTGGTGCTGGCTAGATCTGTCGGCAGGAGGCCCGGGTCTGGCGTGGTCCTTACCATTGGCGTGGTCGGAGCTGGTGAGCTCCAGGGGCGTGCCCAGCTTTATGCCTTCGGTTTAAGCGTCATGGTCACTTGTTCTGGTTTTGCCTTGGTTGGACAGTGCATCGGTGGCCAATCGGCGCCTTGGTGGCTATCCTTTCTGTGGCCACGTGGTTCTGATGCCTTTGTCTTCCATTTTGAAGGTGTTATGCTTCGACGATGCATCGACGGTTAGGTTGCCACGCCAGTGCGGAGTCCGGCTGGCTACGAACATTAATGCCTGTTGCGGCGCGACAGACACCTCTATCTTCTGCTTGGTGCAGCGCTCGGTTGCCCCTCAGCCCCGACGCTTTCACCGGGGCCCCTCGCCGTCCAACCAGCCCTTCCTCTCTTTTTGGTGCTCGATGGCGGTGGCGGCGTCTTCCTCATTCGGTCGTGGGCCTCGGCGTCCTCTACGCCTGGCAAGGTCCTGCTCGCCGACATCCTACCCTCCCCTCTCTCCGTGAGGACTACGATGGCGGTGGCGGCTTCTTCCTTGTTCGGATTCAGGGGACAGATTGGTCTTCGGCTCAAGTACCTATGACATTTTGCGCCCCTCGGCTCATGCTTCGTGTGGGCGTGTCTGCAACTACCCCCAGTGTGGTGTCAAGGTTGAGTTTTTCGAGCGAAAGCACTGGCCAGCTCTTGCTGGGATGGTGGTGGCGGCGCTTCCAGTGTCGTTCCCTTTCTAGAGGCACCGCTGTGTTGCTCCCGTGTTGGGCGAAAGCCCCGTGCGGTCAGTGACGACGGCGATTCTTCGTCGTTTACCTTGTTGGAGGCGTCGTGGTCTGCTCTGGTGCTGCGGGTGGTTGCTGTCTCGTCTCTCTTTGTCGTCGTTAGCCGTTTGTTTGTTGGTGTTCTGTGTGGCCGGTTGTGGCTGGTGTCTACTCTTCTTCCTCCCCCCCCCCCAATCTCTTTCTCCATCTCTTGTAAGGCTTCTGGCCTAGGTGGCAGCGGCTATGCTGCATTCTGTACTATAGGCGTGTGTTCTGGCCCGGTGGTGGCCGGCGGTGTCCTGGCGTTGACCAGGGTTGCAGCGTTGCGCTGTGGTTGTACCCCCGTGCTTGTGGGTTTTTCTTTTATTTTCTCCTGCTTCAATGAAATAGGTTGGCAGTTCTCTTGCCCCTCTTTCAAAAAAAGAATGGCAAGGGATCTAGACCACGTGAGAGAGGAACCGGTGGGGGAGTGCGGGAAGAGGGGAGGAACCTGGGAGGGAGAGAAGCGTGCCGCGCCGGCGAGCACGAACCAGTAAGGAGAGAGCTCCAGTGGTGGTGGTGGCAGCGGTCTTCAGATGAGTTCTGATGCAAGTCTAAAGGCAGGAGCGAAGAAGGAACGAAGCTGCGTGCTCGTGCAGTCGTGCGAACGAATGAAGGGCGTGAGGGCAAAGGGTCAAATGCAAAAAAGCCAGATACCGTCCGATTTGCATTCAAGGTTTGTGGGTAGGAGTTTGCAGGAGTGCATGGCCGAGCTGATTGCATAGCAATTGTTGCCATTTATACCCGTTGAAAAGGCTAACAACTCCTAGGTACCCTTAGGGTAAGATATTAAAATTGCCAGTCGTAAACAGGGATTTTTATTTCGGTGAAATTTCACCAAAATTTTGCGAATTTCGGAAATTTCACTGGAGAAAGAAATTTTAAGACACCTATCGAACTTTTTTAATTCAACAAATTTTATGAAATTTCAAACTAAAGTATTAAAAAAGAAGTCATATCATCCTTACCTAGAGACCATATGGTAGCTTGGTGGATAGTCCATAGTGAATCAAACATGTTTGACTATTTGGTTTGCTATTTTATTAACTTTTTGTTTAAAATTCAAAATCTCTATTTTCTCTCTCCGAAATTTCATGAATTTCAAAAATTTCGTTGGAGGACGTTTTTTTTGGGTCTTCGAAGTTTAAATCCCTAGTCGCAAAGATATTGTACAGAGTCGATCGCCTAGAGGGGGTGAATATGCGTTACAAAATTTTTAGTACCTTTGGAATGCAGAAGCTGTCGACTTCGGATGGTCCGGTCAAAAACCCGGACAGTAGAAGGTACCATAGTCTTCGGTTCAGAACAGCGGATACTCCGACCTACGTACAGAGTTGGAACTGAATCTTCATCATGATCTCGATCTACAAAACCGCTCTACCGCTTATACCAAAACTGAATCCACACCACAGGGACAAGTAATAGCACACGAGGGTGCTAGCTAACAACAAGCATAAGCGGAAATCAAATTGAATCGAGCTAGGGAGCATAATGAAACCAAGAGCAAAATCGAGGCTGGAAGATTTGTTCCCAAAGTTCATATCCTTGAGGGGATCTTGCATCTCTATTAAGGTAGGCTTGGTCACACTTGAGCCCGGATCTCTTTCAACCTTTCTCCTCAGCGAGGACGCACTAAGACCCCTCGGATTCACTCTTTAATTCCTTCTCTTCCAGAGGTAGAATCGAACCTTAACAAACTTCCTTGGCCCAACACACAAAGCTTTGGTGCATCAAGGTGGCGCCTAGCCGTCTAGGAGTCCTCAGCCTCCAAGAGTAATGAATTCGGCGAAGAACGAACTTGAGGATAAATCGAGGGCTCAACAAATGAAGAAAAGCTCACTACGACACTTGATCTCTCTTCTAAACACTACCCAACACTTAGATCAAAGGTATTTGGGGGTAGGGAGAAGATGTAATGCTCAACTGGCTTGCTAGGGTTTAGTATTGAAGAGAAAGTGAAGAACTACCTTGCTTGTAGGTGGGAGGGGTAATAAATAGGTGAGGGGTTGAGTGAGCCGTTTGAATGAGTTTTTGCGCCCTCCGCATACTCCAGTCCAAAGTCCAGGCATTCAAGTGTTAAATGATTCCAACAGCGAATGACCCGAAAACCCTGAAGTTTCGGACATTCCAAATTTCCACATACCGGATACTGTGGTCCAAACTCTAGATACACCGGTACAAATCTAAAAAATCAGGGGGACAAACAAAGAAGCTCAAATATGTGATTTTCGGATACTCCGATCTGCCCGATACCGGATACTCCAGTCCGAACCCTGGACACTCCGAGGAAAATTAGAATATTGAAACAGAGAAGCCCAAAAGCTGAAATTACGGACACTCCAGGCGGTCCAGTTCCAAATACTCTGGTCCTGAATCCATATAGTTCAACCCTTGAGGCAATGATCTTGTAAGTTTAGGAATTGGAATGGGATTAGAGTCTCTCTCATAGGCTATACTTCATCCAATGAGCATTTGAGACATCTAAAAGTCATTTTTTATCGCATCCATCTTAATATTACAGCTGTCCTTACGACTCAAGTTAAAGACCTATAAAATACCCTATCTTTTCTGTCTTTTCTTCTTTCGGGGAATCACGAGGTTTTCCCATCCACTTTCCTTTAATAATTAACCAGCTCATTATAAATCATTAGTTCAAATAGTATGATGTCATTAATAACCAAAATCAAAATTAGGGCTTAGATACTTTGAGTAACATCCCAATTCTTTTTCAAATGATTGAGGCTTGGTATGTTAAGATTTTTTATGAATAAAATATTTTTACAATTTAAAAGCATTAAATTTGTAGTTTCCAAAATCTAGAATCTACACTTTTCATAATTTTTTTTAATCTTCCTAATTTATTATTAGGAACAAAATCAAATACTAAAAAACATAGCTATTTGATTTTATCTATTAATCTTATTAAAAAAATCTTTTCTGAAAAATATTGGTTGGCCGACTTCTTCCTTTCTATATCTTTCCTCGGACTCGCCGCAGCCCTTGCCTTTGTATCATAAGCATGGCTAATCTCTCTCTCTCTCTCTCTCTCTCTCTCTCTCTCTCTCTCTCTCTCTCTTGGCTGGCTTGTCGCGGAATGGAGCAAGTACCAAGCCATCAATAAAGTAGAAAGTGTGAACCCACATGTTGTACCAAAGTAATTGAACAACTACCACCGACAACAAACATTAGAGGAATCCATAGCTTTTTGGGTCACGCTGGCTTCTATAGAAGATTCATCAATAAATTCTTCTAAACGGCTAGACCCTAACCAACCTGTTGGCAAAAGACCCGCCCTTCGTCTTTGATGAGGACTGTCTCATGACCTTTAAAATTCTAAACAAAACTCTCATCTATGCGCCTATCATACAACCACCTTATTGGAGCCTACACTTTGAGATCATGTGTGATGCCAGCAATTATGTCGTAGGGGCAGTCTTAGGGCAAAGCAAGGATAAAAAGCATTACGTTATATTTTATGCTAGTAAGGTTCCCATCTGAACTATGCCACAATGAAAAAGGAACTTTTGACCATGGTTTTTGCCATAGAAAAATTTTGTTCTTACTCAGTAGGGGCTAATTAAGGTAATAGTCCACTCAGATCATGCAGCCCTTAAGTACCTCCTCACTAAGAAAGACGCAAAAACGACGCCTTATTCGGTGGATTCTTCTATTCCAAGAATTCGATCTAGAGATTAGAGACAAGAAGGGAGTAGAGAATTATGTGGCAGACCACCTTTCTTGTCTGCAGTTTGAAGATACCTATAGTTTCCCATTGATGATTACCTTCAAAATGACACTCTTCTTATGGTCTTGTCATCCGACCCTTGGTACGCTAACATAGTGAATTTTGTAGTGGCCTGCCTGGAGAGGATAAGAAGTTGATTTGCGATAGTAGAATCCATATTTGGGATGATCCTTATCTGTTTAGAGTTTGTGGGGATGGGCTACATCGCCGATGCATCTCCCTGTGAGACCCACAAAAATTCTTGAGCAATGCCATTCCTTGCCTTATGGGGCCATTATGAGACCTTTAGGATGAACACCAAAATTTGGCAAAGTGTGTTCTTTTGGCCAACCATGTATGAAGACGCTAAGGATTTTTGTAACACGCTGCCCTATATGTCAGAAGCACGGCAACATTAATGCTCGAGATGCCATGCCTCTAGTGACCAACACTAGGGTTCCGAGAACGCTATGAACACCCTTGCAAACCTTAATCATTATAATTCTTCATCATCATTACTAAAACCTTAATCCTTTGATAGAAAGGACAAGAGATGTTTACATCATGTCCATACCGTGGGCAATGGATCCAAGATCATGGGTGTGTGGTGCGGCTTGGCCATTAGGTCGAGCAAAAGTTTCCGAGCTTGCTCATCGCTCGACGTCGTCATCACGTGTGACACATGCCTGTGGTTGAGCATGTATGCTTGGGCACGAGCACATAAGCTCGAGTTCATGGCATAGGCTCGCGACGGCTACTGCATAGAAACAACTTCGAAGGACATCTACCGTCATTACTGATCTAGCCACCAGGGTATCGTAGTTGTCACTGAATGAATTTATCCACTGACAACTATGAAACGACACTGTGTGGGTCCTTCAATGGACACGTCGAGTCTCGGTTGACGATTGGTAATTAGAACCGCCACGTAATTAGAGCCGATACATGTGAGTTGTATATATTCTCTGTTGGTAATGAGAAACGACAAACACGTATATATAAAAGCTTTTCTCGCATTATCGGGGACACACATATACTCCCCCCGTTTTTTCAAATCATGTCATCGTTAACCACTACTACGGAACGGCCCTTTCATCCCGGCACATCAGTCTAGGTTACCATCAAACCGGGACTGAGGTTAACATCAGTCCCGGTTCAATGGTAACGAGGCAGAAGGCTAGTTTTCAGGCCCGGTTGGTTCCACCAACCGGGACCAATAGGTCGATTCGCGCGTGAGGTGGCAGGTGGGGAGTACTAGTCCCGGTTGGTATCACCAACCGGGACTAACACTGGGCTCCGATAATTGGTGCCATTTCTCCCGTCACAAAAGGCCCGGTTGGTGTTACAACCCGGGACTGATATTTGGCTATTAGTCCCGGTTGGTGTTACAAACCGGGATTAATACTGGGCTCCGATAATTGGAGCCAGTTCTCCTGGTAACAAAAAGTCACTGCGTCGTCTTCTCGTCGCCACATTTGCTGAGAGAGCTCGTACGCGCTTATGAGGAAGAAGCGGAGACCGGAGCTGAGGAGCAAGGAGCTGCTGAGACAAGAGCAAGGAGGAGTGGGGGGAGCCTCTCTTCGCCGCGCTGAGGAAGCAGTGAAAGGGGATCGGATCATCATCGGAGCAATGCTTGTGTCGCCGCGCCGGCCGCGTCGTCACCACCGCCCCGGCCTCGCCGCTCTCGTCGGCGCAGCGCGCCCGCCCATTCGTCAGCGCCTCTCCGGCCACGCCGCTGAGGTACATTTATCCACTGGCATCGCATCCTCGTTTCTGATCCCACCGCCACCACTGCCACCGCCGCCGCCGCCGCCGCAGCCACCGCCGCCACCGCTACCGGCGCAACTACAAATGCCGACCATTGTCTGTGTTTTTACCATTAAATTTCCGTCCAGATTTAGGATGTCTTGTTGGGCCGGTGACAACGCCACTAACATCGAAACCACGCTCCCTCCAACTTGGTCCAAAATGTGCTGTTTTCTAAAGTGTTTTTGCCCCTCCACCATTGCTTGTTGTGGGGGGAGGAATACCCACAGAAAAAGCGCAAAAGACAAAAAATACGTGGCGACCAATGATGTGCCACGTCGCGACGATGGCGGTGGCGGTGGTGATGAGGAGGGCGAGGGCGAGGGCGAGGGCGAGAGCGATGGCGACAGCGATGGCGGCGGGAATGGTGGTAATGAGGGCAAGGGCAAGGGCAAGGGCGGCAAGGGCAAGGGCAAGGGCAAGGGCAAGGGCAAGGGCGGCAAGGGCAAGGGCAAGGGCAAGGGCAATGGCGTGGGCGAGGGCGAGGGCGAGGGCGAGGGCGAGGGCAGCGAGGGCAAGGGCAAGGGCAAGGGGAACTCACGTTCCCATAGAGTGTGATTGAGACATCGAGATCACATTCTATGTTGTACTTTTTAATTTAATTTTTATGCATTTAAGAATTGTTGTTGTCCGAACAATTATTATAATTGTACGTGCTGCAGACTTTGTATGTTTATTGATGCATTTTAATGTGTACTATCATTGGATGCTTGTATGTGAAGTATCGGATTATGTTTGTATGTGTATTGTTAAATCATGTTTGTATGTGTACTAGCATTGATTAATGGAGGGGACAAGGATTGGGAAGGGTATTTCATGAATGATGGATGTTAAAAAATATTATTATTTTTAATTCCACATATCTACACCAAATTCCTAATAGTATCAATGATGGATGATCTTTGCTGATTCACCCAGGAGTATTTAGCCTTGCAAGATGTTTGTTTGTATGGTATCAATATGTGTATTTGATCACAAGCTACCGTTACACTCAATGCTATGAATATGTATAATGCAGATGGATCGGCGATGGATGTACATGGACCGATGTTCCTCGCAGTTCGTGGAGGGTTTAGAAACTTTTATTCGTCATGTTGAAACCAATATTACCTTAGACTATATATGTTGCCCATGTATTGATTGCAAGAATCAAAAGGAGTGGGCAAACTGTGAGCAAATTCATTTTCATTTGATCTCAAGAGGTTTTATGGAAAATTATACCTGTTGGACCAAGCACGGCGAAGTAGAGATTACACGGGCTGAAGAAGAACAGGTGGACGATAATATCTCGAACGCTGGCCAACACAGTTATTTCGAACATATGCAGGGGGAGTTTGGCGACGATGATCTAGACCAGATGCTGCTTGATGGAGAGGGAGAATACGTTGATAAAAGGCATTATGAAAAGTTTCAGCGCCTTTGGGAGGACTATGAAACACTGTTGTATCCAAACTGCGGACAGGGGCACAGAAAGTTGCGTACCACACTAGAACTAATGCAATGGAAGGCGGCAAATGGATTGTCTGATAAGGGATTCAACGAGTTGTTAGGCCTCATGAAGAAGTTGCTTCCAGAGGGTAACACATTGCCTGAAACTACGTACGAAGCCAAGCAAGCTCTCTGTCCTTTGGGCTTGGAGGTACAGAAGATACATGCATGCCGTAACGATTGCATCCTCTATCGCAATGAGTGTGAGAATTTGGAAGCCTGTCCGGTGTGCAAAACATCGCGGTATAAGACCAAGCGTGATGACGCAGGTGAGGTAGAGGGGGCACGTAAGGTGAAGAGACCCCCCGCTAAGGTGGTGTGGTACTTTCCTATAATTCCTCGGTTGAAGCGTCTGTTTGCGAACAAAGAGCATGCGAAGATGATGCGTTGGCACAGCGATGCTCGTAACGTTGATGGAAAGCTAAAACATCCCGCAGATGGGTCGCAGTGGCGAAAACTTGATAGGAAATACCCGGAGTTTTCAAGCGATGCGAGGAACATACGGTTTGCGTTGAGTACAGATGGGATGAACCCCTACGGCGAGTTGAGCACCAATCACAGTACCTGGCCAGTGACTCTATGTATCTACAATCTTCCTCCTTGGTTGTGTCAGAAGCGGAAGTATATTATGATGCCATTACTCATCCAAGGCCCCAAGCAACCAGGGAACGACATCGATGTGTACCTAAAACCGTTGATCGAAGATCTGCTAACATTGTGGAACGATGGTGTACGTGTATGGGATGAATACAAAAGAGAGTACTTCACCCTACGTGCATTACTATTCGTAACCATCAATGACTGGCCAGCACTTGGTAACCTGTCGGGCCTATCTATCAAGGGATATAAAGCCTGCATCGAGTGCTTGGACGATATGGAAGACAAGTACCTGACAAACTCTCGGAAGGTTGTATACATGGGCCATCGTAGGTTCCTAAACCTGAAGCACCCGTTACGGAGTAACTTAGTTAATTTTGATGGGACGGAAGAGAACCGCAAGAAGCCTAAGCATCACAGTGGGGCAGATTTATTTTCCATGGTGAAGGATCTGAAAATCGTATTTGGAAAGGGTCATGGTAGCAAACCTGTCCCATCACTCCCTCCTGAAGAAGCTAAGAAGAAGGCTAGTTGGAAGAAGCAATCAATTTTTTGGGATTTGCCTTACTGGAAAGACTTAGAGGTTCGCCACTCATTAGACTTTATGCATATAACGAAGAATGTCTGCGTGAACTTGCTAGGATTCCTAGATATGTACGGCAAATCAAAAGATACTATTCAGTCACGGAAGGACTTACAACTATTAGGACTCAGGCAGGAATTACATCCGCAAGAAAGAGACAAAGGGCATTACCTCCATCCTGCGAGCTACACTCCAAGCAAAGAAGAGAAAAAGAACATGATTAAGTTGTTAAACAATGTTAAGGTCCCTTCCGGATACTCGTCGAACATAAGAAGACTTATAAACACAAAAGAGAATAAAATCGTAAACGTGAAATCGCATGATTGTTACGTGTTGATGACCCAGTTGTTGCCAGTGATGTTGAGAGGTGTTCTGCCAGACAAGGTACGAGGGACAATCGTGAAGGTGTGCTCGTTCTTCAACGCCATATCACAAAAGGTCATAGATCCAGATAAGTTATGTAATCTACAGGATGATATTGTCGCTGCTTTGGTCAACCTTGAGATGATCTTCCCTCCGTCCTTCTTTGATATGATGGTCCATCTCATGGTTCACATGGTGAAACAGTTAGAAATTCTCGGACCCGTCTTCTTACACAGCATGTTCCCTTTCGAGAGGTACATGGGTGTGCTAAAAAAATATGTTCGTAACCGGTCTCGCCCAGAAGGATGCATTGCCCAGGGTGTTGGCACAGAAGAGGTGATTGAGTTTTGCATCGACTACATTAATGAATTGAATCCGATTGGCGTGCCTGTATCACGCTATGAGGGGAGGCTACAAGGAAAAGGCACTCTAGGGAGAAAAGAATCCTCTTGCAAAGATATACTGTCATTTAGACAAGCACATTTCACAGTATTGAAGCAAGCAGCTTTAGTGGCTCCATATGTCGATGACCACGAGAAGATTCTACGAGACGAATACCTAGGGAGGTCAGAAAAGTGGATCGCAAACAAGCAAGTAGAGAGTTTTGGCGGTTGGCTACAAAAGCAGCTGTTGGGCAAGGAGGGTGTCCACGAACAATTGCAACTCTTAGCTCGGGGACCATCAATGACAATCGTATCATGGCAAGGGTATGAGATAAATGGATACACATTTTACACTGCATCTCAGGATAGCAAGAGCACGAACCAAAATAGCGGTGTTCGAATTGATGCATTGGACAAAAATGGAAACATGGACACCTATTATGGTTTTATAGAGGAAATCTGGGAGCTCGAGTACGGACCTTTGAAAGTCCCTCTATTTCGATGCCAATGGGTCAAACTGACAGCTGTCCAGATTGACGAGTACGGGATGACAACCGTGGACCTTAAGCAAGTGGCCTACAGGGACGAACCGTTCGTGCTCGCCAATGATGTCACACAGATTTTCTATGTGATTGACATGGATAGCAAACCGAAAATGCAAAAGGGACGGAGTACCAAAAGGCAGAAGGATAATACTTGTAATACTGATAAGCCAAGACACCATGTTGTTCTTCCTGGTAAAAGAAGGATTGTCGGAGTTGAGGGCGTAACGGATGAAGAAGAGTATAATCAGTTCAACGAGCTGCCGCCTTTCTCGGTGGATGTAGACATTACTATCCTCAATGGTGATGACGATGCCCCTTACGTACGCCATGACCACAACGAAGGATCACTTGTAAAAACAAAGTAGTTGCATATATGTACTATTTATCATTATTTTTCTGATAATCATATATGTACTATATTATTTTTTCGAAGACACCTCATTTTCGACAAGCGTTTTGCGTCCGACTGGTTAGTAGCGCGCAGCGAAAGCGTATTTACTGATATTTATTCTATTAAACGGAATTAACTGGAATTTTATACTAGTTAATGTAATTTCTAGTGACGACAGGAATTTAGATATTACAGTGAATATTTCATAATATTTCGTATGTTATAATGATAATAAACTATTTACGAACAATCTTTACAATATTACAAGAAACCTCATTTTCTGGAAATTCTCATAATAGATATTTTCAATCCATTTAAACAATGCGCCCCCACTTATACCGACAAGCGTATAGCGTCCAACTGGTTAGTAGCGCGAGGCAAAAGCGCGGGCTCACTGTGCCGCCGCGGTTCGAGCCCCGCTTCTGCCCCCTACAAACACATTTTTTTGGAAAAATGGGACCATTACTCCCGGTTTAAACCACAAACCGGGACTGAAGGCACACCAACGCACAGCAGATAACTTGGGCCCACGCGTCAGTAAAACTTTAATCCCGGCTTTTATTTTTAACCGGGATTGATCGCTCTCTACGCCCGGTTTAAACCACCAACCGGGACTGATAGGCGTCTTACGATTCTGTGATTTTGTGACCATCAGTTGTCTGGGCCCACAGGTCAGTTGTCTTTATCAGTCTCGGTGGGTGTTTTAAACCGGGACTGAAAGGCTTCGCGGCCCCACGCGTCAGTTCTTTCCCCTTCCTCTGGTTCGCTAAGCGTCGCTCCTGTTCGCCTCCCCGATGTAATTAATCGGGGAGGCGAGCCGCGCGTGCAGCTACATTTTCCAACACACGAGGGAAAATGGAAAGATCAGTCAGGCCCCTTATAAATTTGGACGGAATCAACATCACACACACAGAGCTTAATTTCCCTCGCTTATACCTCCGCCGCCATGTCTTCTAGCTCTGATTCATCGCCGCCTGCGTCGCCACCACCGAAGCGGTGGAGGCTCTCTGAGTTTTGCCACTCCCCTGGGTGGCATCTCTCAGAGGGTACCAGCTCGGAAGAGGATGAGGCGCCATGGTGGTCCGACGACGACATGTACGACGATCTCTCCGACGATCCGGAGGGCGCTGACGACTCCGACCCCGAACTCGACGGTGACGACGAAGCCGACGGCAATGGCTCGTCGTCAGACCCTGACAGCGGGGACGAGGGTGACAGCGACGAGGAGGAGGAGGAGGAGGAGGATAGCAGTGACGGCGAGGGCGGCGCCGATTAGACATTATGTAGTAGTTTTAGTTTTTCTTAATTTCATGCGAATTTTCTTTTTTTAAGTCCAAAAATGTATCCTGTGAGAATTTTAATGGAATTTACTGATATTTATTCTACTAAACGGAATTAACTGGAATTTTATACTCTTTAATGTAATTTCTAGTGACGACAGGAATTTAAACATTACAATGAATATTTCATAATATTTCGTATGACAGAGTGATAATAAACTATTTACGAACAATACTTACAATATTAAAAGAAACCTCATTTTCTGGAAATTCTCATAATACATATTTTCAATCCATTTAAACAATGCGCCCCCCTTTTCATTGACAAGCGTATAGCGTCCAACTGGTTAGCAGCGCGAGGCGAAAGCGCGGGCTCAATGTGCCGCCGCGGTTCGAGCCCCGCTTCTGCCCCCTGCAACCCAAATTTTTTTTTGGGAAAAAAGGATCATTACTCCCGGTTTAGTAATCCAACCGGGACTGAAGGCCTACATTACTCCCGGTTTAATACTCCAACCGGGACTGAAGGCCTGCAGACACAATGCAGTTTTGCCTGGCCCGCACGTCAGTAACCTTTTACTCCCGGTTGGTGGTGTAAACCGGGATTGATAGTGGAGTTAATACCGGTTTTTAGAATCAACCGGGATTGATGCCCCTATATGTCCGTTTCCCCCCAATTCTTCAAAACACTCACCCTAAACCGCGCCAAATTAACCCTAGGTCGACACCGCCGCCACCGGATTCGCCGCCGCCTAGAAACCCTCCGACGCCACCGTCCCTGTCGCCGCCGCCTACAAACCCTCGGACGACGCGCCGTGACGTCGCCGGCGCCCGTGTCGCCGCCCACTACGACCCACCGACGTCGCCGCCGCTCGTGTCGCCCCCGCCGACAACCCCCTCCGACGTCGCCGCCGCTCGTGTCGCCCACGCCGACAACCCCCTCCGACGACGCCGCCGCCACTGTCGCCGCCCCCTACAACCTCTCCGACACCACCGTCCGTGTCGCCGCCGCCTACATCCTCCGACGACGCCCCCGTGAAGTCGCCGCCGCCCACGACAACCCTCTCCGACGTCGCCGCCGTTACAACCCCCTCCGACGAGAGGTCATCCGTGTCGCCTGTTAATTCCTGACCTATTTCACATACAGCATTGCTCTAGCCTCTATTCGCCTGCAGCATTGTTGAATTGTTTGTTCTGTGACCTAAAGCATTGCAGTGCTTATTTGATTTCCTCAAAATGATCATTAAGCATCTCTGCTTATATAATGTTTGTAGGGTCGTTAGCTTCACTATCCGATTTAGCTTCACAAGTTAGTTAAAACTTGCAAGCAATTTATCAGTGCCTTATGTGAGGATGCACTTGTATTTTCAGTGCCTTTATTTGTTACAATGGCGAGCGGAGGGATTGGTGATGAAGAATTTTTGATGGAGATGTTTGGGACTGATCCGGATGACAGAGTTGAACCTGCGGCAGCCGGTGAGGCCGTAGAAGCCACCGAGGCCGATGAGGAAGCCGGTGAGGCCGTACAAGCCACCGAGGCCGTAGAAGCCACCCGGTCCGGTCAAACCAGTACCCAGTCACGTCAGCGAGGTCAAAGTAAGAGGCCGAAGTCAAGGCACATAATCACCGAAGTCAGCGAGGAAGGCGAGCCTCTGAAGCCAGCATCGGCGATTGGGCCGTTTAGATCGACTTTCGGAACGATTGTTAGGGACCATGTGCCCATTAGCATTGTCAAATGGGACGACGTACCTGCAGACCTCAAGAACACCTTATGGACCGATATGAAACAAGTTTTCACCTTCCCCGAAGGGACCGAACAGAAGGTGAAGAGTTACACATTGAAGAAGATGGCAATGGCATTCCAGACGTTCAAGAAGAAGTTGAACAACGAGTACGTTAAGAATAATGTACTCCCTGACTTCAATAAATACCCAAAGCTGCAAGATCATTGGGATGAATTTGTAGGGTACAAAACTTCTCAACAAGGTCAGAGTATGAGTGAAAAGAATAAGCAAAATGCGGCGAAGAAGCAATACCACCATCGTCTCGGCCCTGGTGGTTACCGCAAGGCGATACCCAAATGGGAGAAGAGGGAACATGACCTGCTTGTAAAAGGTGTCGAGCCCGTAACAATGAGATGGTCCGACAGATCGAGGAATTGGTTCTTTGGTCATGACGGCGGCCTTGACGACGACGGTAGGCCAGTTTTTGGTGAAAGGATCAGAGATGTTGCAAGAAGGCTTCAAAAGGCGCACGAAGAGTCGGCCCAAGGCATCTTCGTGCCAAATAGGGAGAACGATGAGCTAACCAGGGCCCTACAGAACCCTGAGCACCCTGGACGTACACGAGGCGTTGGCGTCGTCCCGTGGAAGGTTGGTTTCCCGCAGGATGCAGAGACTTACAGGAGTCGGTCGAGGAGCAAGGGCCGACAGGCACAACACCTCCTCGATCTTGAAGAGCAACTGCGCGCAACACAGGCGAGCATACAAGAAACAGTCCGAAGAGAGGTGCAGCTAGCCTTGAGCCAGGCGCGGGAGGCCGGTCAGCAGGAACCGCCCAGTAATCCCAACGTCATTAGCCCCTCCATGCGGCGGAGCAGCTGTGCTTCCGGTGGGCTGCCCGAAGAAGACTTGGCCCGCTATCCCGTGGACGACATCACGCAGCCGACACCTTGTGAGCTGCACTTCGAAGCGCGGAACCTCTCCATCAAGGCAGCTGTAGGCATGGCTTTCCCAATGGAGGCAGGGCAGGTCATCCATGGCCAACAGATACCCCCGAGCTACGCCAAGGTCTCCGTGGAAGAGGTATGCCAGGGGTACGAGGACCTTGACCTCGACATTGAAGGAGGTGATGGGACCACGAAGCTAGGAGAAGCAGTACACAATTTCGTCATGTGGCGCAAACGGTTCATAATTTTCAAAGGTAACATGCCCGTGTCCTCTCCACGGTCTCCTGTATCAACTCCTGAACGAGTCCTCTCACACGAAACTCCAACTAACACACCGGCCAAGACAGACCACCCTACTAAGCAAATAGCTCCCAAGAAGGTGCCGGCTAGGTCAAGCCGGCGTGATGGGGGGCCTTCACCTCTCAAGAAGACAGGGCCTAGGTCATCCAGAAAAAAAACACCTCCGAAGCTGCCGTATGATATGACCGAAGAGGAAACTGAGCGGATAGTAAGAGGCGAGGTCACCGCACATTTTGCGAACAAACCATCTCCACCGAGGGTCCAGCCCGGTACGGACGAATGGCACAAAGGCAAGAGGTGTATCTTATCGTTGAAGGATAAGATCGACAAACCAGAAAGACCAGCCGTATCAGACTACGAGCGCATCTTGCGTAAGGAATCTGAGAAGGGAACATTAGAGGAGCAGATTTCAGAAGAGGAAGCGCAAAGGAATTTCTACATTGAAGCTGGGCTTGATCCAGATATGGTCTTGGGCCTTAAGGACATCCCCGTTGCAGAGGTACAATGGAAATATGTGAAAGGTGGATCGCTCGTAAGGCGTGAGGAGCTTCCCCACCTAACAACGAAGCTGCGGCAACTCCATGATTGGTATTTGCGCGCAGCAGAAAATGGTATGGAAATGTTCGGCGTCGTCTTCAAGCAACACCATTTCTACCGCGGGGACTTTGAATTCTTGATTCAATTTGAGGTTCTGTATTACCTATATCAGGGATTGGCGGTCGACGTCGCCATGGTGGTTTGTTGGCAGCTGTAAGTGTATTCTTTGTAAATTTCGATCGTGCCAGCCAGTATACTATACTAACTTCGAGGCCTAAATCAATTTTCCTTATGTAGAATGGAGATTAAAAGATGCGCAATGGAGGGAATCCATGAATTTGGCTTTCTTGACCCATTGGTCATTAACGAGTACATGGCTAACCTAAGCCCACAACCAACAGAGACGCACATTTACGAAGGGCTAATGGCACAACGACACAAAAGATATATATTTCTACCCTACGAATTTAAGTACGTGTTTTCGTACCGCCTTATTTTAATTCCTTTTGTTAACACTGTTGGAACTAATTAGTAAACCGCGTTGACATATATATGTGCAGATTTCACTGGATCCTTTTTATTATAGAGCTAAATCATAGCAAGATCACGGTCATGGACTCGAAAAGGGGACCAGTTGAAAATTACAAAAACTTCCTCGCCATGCTCAACCGGTACATTGCTCTTCCATTCATATCTTACTATTTCTGTTTCTCCATATCAAACAAACTCAATTATATATAACTTGTAATCAAATGTGCAGTGCCTTCGCAACGTTCCGCAAGAATACCGTGGGAACATTCAAGACACGTTTCGACTTGTACGTCGCTAAACATGTATGTATATCATATTACGAGTATTTTGTTAGTTAACGTAATTTCCATGCATCTATTTCACGATTTCAACTCTTCGACCACAGGTCTTGTATCAACCACCTGCAAACAATTTATGCGGATACTATGTGTGCGAGATGATGCACAACTTCATCGGGGGTACCGCTGAGTACACAAGAAAAAATGCAGGGTTTGGGGTGAGTAATATATAATTACTACCTTAATAACGCCTAGCTAGCTACTGCAAACATTTTCTATAGTTTGAAAGATTGATAAGTTAATTCCCTATTTAATGATAGATTCCCCTAAAGTTGGCAAAAAAAGGTTTGGAAAAAGGTCCGGAACTATCGCTGGTGCGTGTCAAAGCAATTCAAGAGCAAATCGCCGGCTTCCTTTTAGATGAGGTCATAAATCCGATGGGCGAGCATCACCACCCTCTACTTAATAAGATTCCGGAGCCTTCAAAAAATACTAGCCAACCGTCGAGGAGCGATGCACGTAAAAGATCCCGATAAAAAGTGTATGTGCACTGTGTACATTGTATGATACTTATGTATAGCTAGCTACCTAATACATATTTGTTGTTTAACAAAGGAGCAGATTGAAGATTTCATGGCGTGGAGTCCTGGAGTCTTTGGGCCTGGAAGGTTATAGATCATCTTTTGAGAAGTGCCCTTCCCCTGCTTATATTCTTGAGGAAATCTGGAAGATAGAAGGTAAAGATCAAATTTATATATCTGTTCTGTTGTGGGCTTGGTGGTGTTATTCATGTGGCGCCGCAAATTTAAATACTAGCATGTTGCCATTTCTACTGTTTTTGTTAAATAATAGTGTTTAATTTTGGTTGTAGGAGGAGGCTGCTTGGGTCAACGCTGGTGCAAAGGCATGATACAAGACAATGATCTCAGAAAGTGACAACGCTCAACGTCTCAAAGTGGCTTGGTGTGACACAGTGGGACATAGTGTCAGCAGCCCAAGATTGTTTGATGATGCTGTCCAATGAAGGTGTTAGCGGAAATCTGAAATCAAAGTTAAAAATGGGTGCCACCGTGAATGTAGCTGATCTTGTCAAATTGGGAGAAAGTGTATTGTAATACATATTTGTAAACTCTGAATATTTGTAATTGCACAGTATGGCTGGATGATTGCACAGTGCCCAGAGCTGGTCTGACGTAATAGATATTTGTAACATTTAATGCTATTTCGATTTTAGTTATCAACCAGCTGTGCATCTGCTAATGTGGTTTAGTTAGTGACTAAATAAGCATAACATTCAAAAAATACACCTAAGTCCCGGTTGGAGCAACCAACCGGGACCAATAGTGTGCCCAGCGACATACTTGGCTGCCACGTGCGCACATCTTAGTCCCGGTTTGTACTTAAAACCGGGACCAATAGTGCCCCAACAGTTGCTTCCGATCGCCACGTGCGCACATATTAGTCCCGGTTGGTAGTTAAAACCGGAACTAATATCCCAACTGCCGCTCCACGTGTATTCGGGCCGGCGCCTATCGAGGGTAGATTAGTCCCGGTTCCTATAACCTGGACTGATGCCCAGCAGGCATCAGTCTCCAAGGGCTGTCCCGGTTCAAGAACCGGGACTGAAGCCTGTTCCGAACCGGGATTGAACGGCCGTTCCGTAGTAGTGAACGTTTAAATACACGTTTACCCATTTGTCTTTTTAAATTTTTTTAGAAATATGTAAAAAATAAAAGTCATGCTTAAAATACATTTAATAATAAACCAAGTTGCAACAAAATAAATGGTGTTTAAATAACTTTTTTGAAAAGACGAATGGTCAAACGTATGTTCAAAAATTAAGAGTGACATGTTTTAAAAAACGGAGAGAGTATAAGCTTTTCTCGCATTATTGGACGAAGAACCTAGACTAATAACTTTATTCGTGCACGTTCTAATGGAACTAATACAGATATACTTGTAGATATTCATGAATTAGTGGAGTTTTTTTTTCTTTTTACAAAATTCACACCACTTCATAATTTGCTCTGTTGGATTTAGATCAACTGTGGTAGGCCTCGAACGCATAGACTTTCTGGAAGCATACATGCGTTGTAAAAATTGCATGTTGCTGCTGCTGTCCACGTGTCCTCTAAATCTTAGTTGTTGGTTCCTTCCACTTGATGCCTTTCTAGCCATCCATCCATCTTTCCGCATCCTTCTTTGTCTTACAAAGACGAGATGTCCTAACCATCCAACAGTTATTCCATCTCCATTGTTCATTGAGTCTTTTCGTAATAATCCCTCTTGGGATTATTACCAATATAATCATAAAAGGCTTTTTTTTTAGAATTTCAGACCCAACTTTTGATAAATTAAGGTTTTTGGCTAACCCATCGCTAACTCCTATATATTTGTTGCTGAAAGTATCCCTGATCCCACTAATAAAGAGTAGGCTTCAGTTCTTTACCGCTCCCTTGGCTCCTTCGCTCACGTAGTTACCTAGCCACCGCTTGTGTCGGGGTTGGATAAATAGTACCTTGCCCCTAGATGCGTTTCCTTGGGAGAAAAGGTTACATACTACATCAAGGCCATTTGGTTGTCTACGAGCATCCTTGTTCATGGTGGCTTCGACAACCTGCTTACTTGGATGTGGAGTGGCGTAAATTGTGTTATAGTCTAAGGAGCGGACTTTTGTGGGCCTCAACCTAAACACAAAATGCATCTTAATATTCTAGAAGACATGGGGCATACTCTACCAACCTATGGCTTACAAATACATCTATATCCGTACATAGATAAAATTTCATATTTATATCCGTAATTACGTGTAAGAGATAGGAGGTAGCGCATTACAAATACCTACTTTGGCTCTCGAGGAGGGAAACAAGCCAACTCGATCTTAGGTTAGATCGCACCTCTTGCCCCTTTGTGACCCACACCCCCACTCTTCTAACCAACTCACCCACCCACACACTTTGATATAACTAGCACATGCATACCTTTTAGTCTTTCAGAAACGAGGCATCATGAGCCTTGATCAATACCGGTTTGTATTACAAATCAGTATTGATGAGCCTGCATGCCAGTTGGATTATACCCGTCTACGAAAGGAATCTTTATTGTTTCCTTCAACCGGTACCAAAAGTCCTAATCGCTACTTTTTCTACTAACCGGTACTGACGCCACTATCAATAACTAATCCAATCCAACCGGTACTAATGTGTTGGTATATATATTAGCCAGTATTCTAGTAGTGTGTGACCATTTATGCAAGAGCGTCATCATTCCTAGGATGTTACACATGTGCCCAATTAACCTTTTTTTATATTCCAATGTTGCTCTATGAAAAGTTTTAAACCGATCATATCATGCTTTTCTCACGTAGTTGATTAAAACCCCTCAAATTTAGGGTACTTAGAGTAAAATTGTCTTGTCTGATGATCTTGCCTAGAGTTAGGGCTTCACTGATTCACAACCATAGTTTACCTTTACCACATCGCAGGTAGACAAGTTTGATTTGAGTTTGGTGATTGATTGGTTTACAAATACGAGTATGTTTGTGGCAAAATTCCTTTTCCAGACAACCTGATCCCACACATCAATAACACAGAAAAATGTGGCAAACTTCACCACAGTTAGATAAAGTGTGGCAAAGAATTTGATCATCAAACTTAAGGCAAGTATGGCAAGAAAATAAGATAAACATCGGCAATGTTAGTATATATGAACAAGAGTTATTTTTGGAAGCAGAGAGTACTTGAAGTTAACTTTGTCACGTTGGCGTTTTTGTTCATGGACAATGATCCAGCAATGCATAAGTACTGTAATGGGCCGGAGCAAGCCGTGATACTCAGCCCAAAATAGCTCGGGTTGTTGGTTCTGTTTTTGAGGTAGTGATATAATTTCAGGTACTTGAAATCTCCAGAATTAGAACTTTAACAAATGTTGACATCAGTCAGAACTTTAAATTTGAGATCTTATTTTGAATGTTGAAAATACTCAAAGAAAACTATGTGGCCGAAATTAATCTAGATTGAGTTCTCCTTTGCTGTAATTTTCCTTAATTTTATCATAGTTTTTTTATATGTTACCGTTTTATTGAAAATTGATTTTAGGGTTCTTTTATATTACATTACATTAAACTGAACAAGGTCATTACTTCATCGCTGTCGTACAGTTTAGATATAGATGTAGTACACTCGACAATATAATTCTCCTAATTACAAGGTTAAATCTAAATGTACTATACCACAACATATTACTTTATAATGTAAATCCTAAAAGAGTTGAAATTCTAATGCAAGCCAGCACCAACGTACACATACTCTATTCAATAACGTTTGCTGCTGGTTTTTTATTATCGCTAATAGCAGTAATTACAAAGGGAGTAGATACTCCTGGGTCGAAAAAAACCTTTCCTAAACACACGCGTGCACACTCTCTCGCGTGCGCACAGACACACATATATATTAATGAATGTAAAATTTTATGTATTTTTTCTTGCATGGTATTTTTGTGTAATTTTAATATTTGAATGCAAAAAAGTTGTAGTTTTTTGAAATATTTCCCTTCAAAACTTGAAAGGAACCTATCTAAAAATTAATATATCGTAGAAACAAATTATGAATTTATTATATCATTCAAAGCTAATTCTAATATATATATACAGTCCGTAGTGAATTTATCAATGGGTTGGGAGAATTGATTCCTACTGTACTTCTGAGTTTCGGAGGGTCCGATCGAGGTCTGAGCAGTCTGTTTAATGTTTAAAACTGCACCTACAATTCCAATTCACTTAGTATTATTCATACAAGGAATCACATGCACCTACAAGCCATCCCTGAGCCCGAGCAAAGGGGAAAATTCGAAACTGTGCAACCAGACACATTACAATTCTCTAGTATAATTCATTTGTATCCTTTCGTACGTGAGCACGAGCTGATCATTGGCAAGCTAAGTTTTTTAAGATAATAGAAAATTTGGCAAGCTAAAGTTAGCTCTTGATCCTTAGAGTCCATCAGTTGCGAACTGATTTGGAAAAGTAAGACTTAATTAAGTGTGAGGAAAAACAGTAAACTAAAAGCAGCTTCGACGAGTTTAATCTGTTGTTTGTTTCGTCATTTCATGACGAGCCCACGCGCGTGTGTGCAAATTAGCCGCGTGCCGGCCGGCGGCGTCGGCCCGGCCGTGCAGCGCCGCCAATCTGCACCGTCGGCCGGCCGTGCAGCGCCGCCAATCTGCACCATGCATGCATGCGGCATGTATATGCTTCGTTCGTAGGTACGAGCCGACGGCAATGCGCCGCGCGCATCGCTCGTCAGCTACGGGACGCACGCCGTGGCGGCGGCGGCGGCGGCGGCGACCCGCTTGACGAAGCGGCCCTTCATCCGCGGCCGCTTCTCGGCGTTGAGCTTGCGCACCTCGTACCGGATCTTCTTGGAGAAGAGCCGCATGCGCCGCTTCTCGCGGTACCGCGTCACCCGTGCCTCCCTGCCGGCGCCGTCCTTCCCCAGCCTCGGCGTCCCCGCCTCCACTCCTCCCACCATCCAAACGCCCTGCATGGGCATCAAACGTTAATATACACACATGCATGGTGGATGCATATACGCCCACAACGACGACGACGGCAAGACTGTACTGCAGCGGACGTACCGTGTGGTCGTGGGGCCAGCCGTCGTCGAGCTTGACGTGGGGCCGCTCGCCGTCGGTCCACGGCGAGCTCCCCCAGCTCACGATGATCTCCTCGTAGTTGAGGCTGAGCGAGAGGCTTCTCTGAAGGAACGGGGAGTCGGCGCCGGCGCAGGTGCCGCTGCTCGCCGCCTTCTCGTCCGGCGTCGCCGCCGTCTGAGGCGAGCCGTAGTCGAACTCGATATCAAGCATCTCGCCGGACTCCTCCGGCTCCAGCTCGAGGCCGCTCGCCGGGACGCCTCTGGCCTCGCCTTCGGTCTCCTGCTTGACTCGCCGGCCGTCCGCCACCGTCGGCTCGATGAACCCCGGGGTCTCCATGTAGAAGGAGTCCTCCTCGTTTCCGTCGTCCAGGCCCCGTCCGAGGAGGGCTTCCATGTCGGCGGCGAACTCCCTGAGCTCGGCGTCCGTCGGGCCGAAGCTGTCGGGGAATGACGGCGGCAGCGGCGTCGCAGCCGGCTTCGTGGGGTTCTCGACGGCGCCGTTCTCATTGCAGCACAGACCAGCGGCCGACCCGTCCTCGAGAGGAGGCGGCGAGCAGAACTCAGCTAGGGCGGGGTCAAAGACGGGCACGCGGTACAGCAGCTGCTCCTCCTCGCACCTCGGCTCCTCCGGCGAGTCCTCGCCGCCGGCCGCCTCCGGCACGGCGAACCGCCGAGACAGCACCTGCCCAACGCTCTTGGCGTGCGAGCGCGGGGTCCGCGCCTTGCGCTTGAACCACGCCGGGACGACTTCGTGGCCAGGAGCGAGCAGCGGCGACGAGGGCCGCAGCCGCAGCCGCTCGTGCCGCCGCGCGAGCGGGTTCGCGGAGTGCACCGACGTGTCGCACCCCTGGCACAGGAACGCGTCGTCCGCCGCGCAGTACCACCTCGCCCTCCGGCGAAGGCAGCCGTCGCACGCCCGCGCCGCCTTGCCCCCCACCGCCCCGGCCGCCGCTGCCGTCTTCGCCGACGAGCTCATGCTCATGCTTAAGATTACTCCAGTGCCTTACTGCCTTGCCAGTGTGTCCGTTGTGTCAGTCGCGTGTTCCTTTCGGCGAAAATATTTTTTGCGGCGAAAATATCGCGGGTTCACGTATATAGCAGGAGGGGATGGGACCCACGGCGGGTGCGCTTTGCACTTTTTGGTGCGGTGGTGGGGCATTCCGGCAGGCTCCATCTGCGACGTGATTGGACGTAGGGTAATACCCCATCCGGCGCGGAGGCCTGTGATTGGGTGCAGGGGGATTCCGGTTGGAGCCACCGGATTGGCTGGCGACGCCCAGAGTCGCTCGAGAGCAAAGCACACTCTCGAACTTGCCTGTAAATAACTATGCTGCAAATTTAGAGCTTCGCTGTAAATTTTCTTCACATTTTACACTATACTCTAAAAAATTTCTTCGTTCTATTAGACACTATTTAATGCAACAACTTTTACAGCTTCTCCTACCTTTGCTCTCACCGTGGTTGCTGCTGCAGTAGGCCCTATGCGAGGAGGGCTGATATGCCGTCACGTGGGCCACATGTCAGTGGCTGTAATGGTGGCAGAGAATCATTGGGGATGCGAGGCTGGGTTTGAAGAGTTGTGGACGTTAGGGTTTGTTTCCGATGGAAAAGTTTCGGTTCACATCTAGGTAGAAACTAGCACTACAACAAAACTTGAATTTACTAGCGTTTCTTTTTAAGACGATGTTTGGTCTAAATGTCTTAAAATATGGACTATGCTGGCGTTTAAAGTTATCTGAGGCATTTAGTTTACATGACATATACATATGTCAGCATAGAGTTTACCTTGACGCACGCAAACGTCGGGCTAATAAATATTTTTGTGGCGTCTATAAACGCCGGCTTAAACTGAACTCCAGCATTTATATACGTGTGGAAGGTTTATTTACTAGGGCAATTGTAGACACCGTAGTACTATTTAACATGGCATTTGTAGATGCCTAGAAGCTGAACTTTACCGTGGCATCCTCTTACGCTAGCAAACTAAAACCGGGCATTTATTCAGAAACGTGCGGGAGCCAAAATATTAGGCACGAGTTATTGGAATGGACCCAAAATTTCTAAAGTTGTATTGACTAGAAGTATCCCATCCATAGTCACCCAAAATTCCCCATCTATCTTCTTCGTTCCAATCCAATCCCCATGAGTGCCCACACCGCCGGTGAACCTTTCGCAGGTCGTCGGAGTCCATGCCCCCCAGTTAGTCATCGCCGGTACACCCGTGCTCGCATCGAGGTTGCCGGAGCACGCGTCTTTTATTGCCGAGCTCCATTGAGGGTCGTCGGAGCTGATGCACACTCGTTCCATGGCTACCTATGGATATGATTAGAAACGTCATTGTATAAATGAGGGCGATTAGAAACATCGAGATAGGCCAATTTGGAGACGCCATGGCAAATTAGAATGGGGGGCATTTGTAAATGCCTATGGTACCCAAACTTGTTGGGCGTTCATATATGACACTACAAAATATCGGGGGCATTTCAAAAATGTCATAGTAGGCTAGTACTCAGGCATATATAAACACGTGCAAACTATTATTCGTGATATTTATATACGCCGTGGTAAATCTGTATTTGGGGCATTTGTAAATGCCGTAGTATATGTCTATTGCGGCGTTTATAAACGCCAGGGTAAAGGAAAATTCAGGGCATTTGTATACGCTGGGATAAGTACAAACGTCGGAATTTACCTTTCTCGATGGCACTTTCCTTGACACATTATAAATTCCATGAAAAATCCATATGGGGGCGTTTAACGATACTCTGGGGCATATATAGGTGCCCTAAGATCTAGTTCGTGTTGTAGCTACGGAGTTTGAGTAAGTCGAAGGATGACTCGGTTCGACTCATTCACTACCAAGCTGAGGCAAGACGAACTAGTAAAGGTGTCCTATCTAAAAATTTAGCTTAACTCGGCTTGTTACTAGCTCGATCACGAGCTACTCGCGAGCCAGACCATATATGATAAAACGAGCAGAAGAACAAATGCAAAAGAGAGATCTCATATATCATTAACTCATTGGATAGTAAAGATTATGACTACAATTATTTTATACAAGTATATAACCATACATGTTGTTAAATTGCTAAAAAAAACTAAGATATTTCATATTATACATGTAATATATGAGGTATTTGAATATTGGGTCCTAAATGAGCCGAGACCGAACGAGTCAGGGTCTGGTTCGGCTCGATTAGGTCAATGAGCTGAAAACTGGACTTATATGACGTTCGTTTGTAAACAGGCCGAGCCAGAACCAAGCCGAGAGCCCAAGCAAATCACGAGCTTCCAACTCAAGAGCCCTAGTTACATCATCTCGGGCAGCTATTTAATTCTCCCACTCTATTTTGCTATTTTCTAATTTTTGTCTTTTTTAAAAATTCTTCATATTCTAAAAGATTCTTTCACTCTAAAATACTTTCACACTTTAGACTACCCTCTAAAAAATCCTTTCCTCTACCATTTACTTTATTCAAAGATATAATATTTTGGAGTAGCTACTGTGGATGCTCTTAGAAATTTACAATGCACACATAGGACCACATGGTAGAGGTAGTATAAATGAATTGTACACCATTACTTATGAACGTGTTTTTTTAAATTTGTGGTTTGGTTTGGTTTTGTTGAGTAAAAAGTTAAGAGTTTTTAAAAAGAGGCACGAAAAGATTAAAAAATATTGAAAACGTTTTTTTTGAGATATTTGGAAAAACCTCATTAAGCCCGGAAAAAATGATGGAAAAATATTACATTAAATGGTCTATATGAAAATGACAAACTTTGGCTCAACCAAAAAAATCAAACCAAATTGTGAATCAAAGAGGGTAGTTTTGGGTGCACTGGTCCGTATATACGACTAATAAGATGTTATGGTTAAAATCTATTTGTAACATGTGAATTTCATAGGGTTTTCATACAAAAAATATTCAATCTGCAAGTATAATATTTTTCCATATTCCAAGCAGACCCTTAAATCTTAGTTTGAAGACACAAGTTTGTGGTTTGTAGGAAGAGACTGAATTGCAATCCAATGTTTATTTTTGGGTCTTTGATAACTTAGTACAAACAACTCCTTTTTTTTAAGGAAACACAGGAGTGCCTCCTTCTGTAATATAATTAATTTAAAAATAAATTTAGAATATGTCAAAAATCCAAAGAACAAAAAAAAAATTTCAAAAGCAGAGTGAAACTTGGCCTAAATTGTCGAAACTCTGAGGTCTTATTTTTTCAGCTTAATAAAATTTAAAAATTATAGCCAGAAATTTTGTCATTTTGTAGAACCTTAGATTCATTTTTTTCACTTCTTTGTTTCAAATTGTGCCAAGCTACAACAAGAAAAATCTTCATTAAGAAATAAAAGAACTTAAATCCATGTTTAGCTTGGAGAATCATTGTGTTATCTGGTTATATGTTATCTATCGCCTTGTTTGTTTCAGATTAAAGTTGAGTTGAGTTTTACTGCAGCAAATTTGTGACCCCTCGAAAGACATTTTAAAAAATTCAAAAATTACGAAAAAATTATTTTACAAACTCTAAGAAGAACTATTTAAAATCCCATGAAAATGACTATAAAATATTACATCATTTGGTTTATACAAAAATAACTAATTTTCATTAAATTGAATTTAATTAAATTTAATCTGAAATAAGCAAGGCCTATATCATAAATGACACCTTAGTCACTAAAAGAATTAAATCTATGAAATAAATAATGCAGTGTTGCTGTATCGGTAATACATCCAAATAACACATGATTGAACCGATCCTCAATGATTCTTTAATTTTTGGCCTACGTTTCGATCCAGGATCGAAAATGTGTGAAGAAAAGTCGCATATATATAGCTCTTGATCGTGCCGCGTTATATGGTCCCATAAAGAAAAGCTATTGTGCTGGTAAGTGGTAACCATGCCGAAAATATGCAAGCCAACGAGAAACAACACACCGAAATCCGAAGAAAATATATCGGAAGCAGGGGTCCCCTGACTGGGGATTTTTAACGTTTTGAAAAGTTGATGCTATGGAATTTAGCGGTTGATGAGCCTTTTGGAACGTAGCAACGAGGTCAGCATGGGCGTACAAAACACTCGGACTCACGCGGATGCCGACGCGATATGCCAAAAATATAGTGATCTTATCCACACAAGATAATGCTTGCCTTCTAAGTGTGCTTGAAAAATACAAGATAATGCCTTCTATATAGAACATGCTGGGTGCTACGTGCAGTTTTCCTATTATCAACATAGATGATCGACATTCTTACCTCGTTTGGGATGCATAGGAAGCGACTCAGATATCAAGAGTTGGAAACTCTCTTTGTCACTTAAATATTTTTTCATAAGAATTTCCTGACTTTCTATGTGGGAAAGGGCTTCCATCTCTTCATGCCTGGGTCACTCATGAATCTCTTGTCTCAGATCTGATGTTAGCACCCAATAAATATTAGCACTAGATAGGTTGCATGTCAAAGGCAACATATTTAATGCTAATTCCCATTAGGTATTACTCCTTCCATTATGAAATAATAGTCGTTTCGGATATGAACATGGTCTCCAAAGTACAACTTTGAACATAATTTTTTTGGGTCAAATACTTTATTTATAATGTAGTTCTTTTCAATACGAATCTATCTATATGATTTTTATGTTCTCAACCTAAATAGTTTAAAAGTTCTTTATAGATAAAGTTTTAAAATTTTGACTTGGACAAATATAAAACAACTAATATTTCATAACGGAGAAAATAACATACTAACATCAGATCTTAGATTATTAGATGCATGAGAAGCGACTCTGATATGAAGAGGTGAGAACCTTTTTTCTCATGCAAACACTTTTACGAAAACCTCTTGACTTTTTAAGTGAGAAAGACGCTCCTCATGAATCTCAGGACCCGGAAATAATGTTATCATGTTAGCACCCAATGGAGATTAATTAGCACTGAATATCTTGCTGACATCGAATATGGTTTGATATCACTTATTTTGTATCTGTATCCATATTTTTTTTTAACAGACATGGAGTCAGATATGGATGCGGATAATACCAAATAATATTGCATATGAACACAGAGTGCATGGATACAAATCAGATTTAGCACGGATACAAATATTTGTAGTTAAATAATCTGAGAAAGTAGAGATGGACGATAATCAGATATTTTCACTTGACTAGCATCTTCACTTCCAAACTGAAACAAACAAATAAAAAACTTGAGTGTATAGAATTTGATTAAGATAGGAAAAAAGTGTCATTTTAGTACCTGAACTTTGCAAAAGCGTCCAATTGATTTTCGTGGTGGAAAACCGATTTGAAACAGTTCTCATGGTTTTGCAAAAGCACCATTTTCGTCCTTGATCGGTTTTCAGGGTGGTTTTGCTGACGTGGCAGTCCACGTGGCAATTGACTTTCATGAAAGTTCAGTGACTAAAATGGCACCTTTTCCATTAAGATATCGCTTTTGCTAATCATTGGGCAACAGATTTTTAGATAGATCTCAGTTGATTTTCTCACATATCTTGATACTTTTATCGGATCTTTTTACGCTCTATAAAGATATTTGATCTGCGTTAAATAACTCTTAGTTCCTGATGTGAAAACAGCCCCGTTGCAACACGAAGAGAATCCGTGCACACGATCGTCATAAGGTGAGGTAATTTTATATAGTGATTTTCCTTAAGCATTAATAATGATACGATGAGGATGAACATACATACAGCATCGTTACCATAGCTATGAGGGCTGCGTCCGCAAAGAAGGCCTTCTTTGATTTGCAACTTGGTTCGATTTCATTGAGCTAATATTTGTCACTTTTATACAGACCAATCACTTTTGTAGTAATTTTTTTAGCCAATGTGGAGTTTTTCTAAAAAAACTTTTTTTTAATCTTTTTGTGCCTTTATTTAAAATACCCTTAACTTTTAAGTCAACCAAACCAAGCAACAAATAAAATATGTTCCCCTTGCCAGTTCGTATGATATGAGGACATCACCTATGTGGATATGACCAGTGTGATCGTTGCCCCTCCTTCGTATCCGACCGCTCCAACGACTACCGATGCCGCTCCATCTTTATCGCCTATGATCGACACTGGAACATCTTCGTCGTTGAGGGGTCTTAATCGAGAAACTCGGCCTTTCAAGCCCACGTCAATGGAGCAGCGCCTCAAGCACGCACCCCGAGGAAAGCCCACGAGTCAAGGAATGCTCATATGAAAGCTCAAAACGCTAAAAAAACCCGGTTCAGCCATCCAGCATCATGTCAACTTCAAAAGGGTCTAATTCGGGCTTCCAAACTCCGATTTCAGTGTGCGACCACTCATTGAAAAGCTTAAGAGAGAAGTTTTTCAATGGATCCAGCACCACATCTAGATTCGGTCAGGAGCGTTAGAAAAAGCAGAAGAATATCATGTCCCACATTTTCAGGGTTCTGCGTCAGCATATTTTTTGGTCTATGGCCCATGTAACTTAAGGATTTGGTGAACGCCCCTGGTTTGGCCAACCTACTACCTCTGGCCGCCGCTATATGTGTGGCCAGTGTCTCTCTTTTACGCTCAGGTTTTGCTGTGTTTGGTAGACCCTGTGCGTCCCTCCTCGTGTTCGCGTGTGTTGACTAGATCACCCGTGATGAGAAATGGAAACTCACCCTTTTATGAGTTGATTTATCAGTTATCATCTTGTTCTTACTTTTTCTCGATTGCTAGCAGGTTCAAAGATCGAACGTGCCTGGCTTGGTTGACCGCCCTGTGTGGTGATTTTGCGATTGTTCGGTTGATGATCCCGTGAATTAGTAGCGTCGTCACTGCACCAAATTAACATATCGTTCTTATCAGAAGATCGAGCCGATCTAGCGCGCATCGGCATGTGTGTGTCCGATGTGCACGATAGACACGATGAGTGAGAGTTGTAAGGAGAGCCTAGGTCAACACCATTGCAGCACTATGCTGGCCAGGCTCAGTGAAAACGATCGATCCATGGACGAGTTGTGCCGGTCCCTGGAGCTTCTACAGGCATCCAAACATTAG
Organism: Raddia distichophylla; assembly: GCA_005191435.1. Lineage (NCBI taxonomy): Eukaryota > Viridiplantae > Streptophyta > Magnoliopsida > Poales > Poaceae > Raddia > Raddia distichophylla. The sequence goes on from SPJY01031878.1 coordinate 2,382,931, forward strand.
CTCCACATGCGTTCAGCTTGGTTAGTCCAGATGGAGGCAAAGAAACAGCCCCTAAACCGCTGGCACTTGAGAAGTTGAGTGTTAGCAAAAAATTTAGATTTCCACTGACAACTACTCTTTGGTGGAAACAAAAAAGGCGAGCGCCAGCGTCCGGACGTCCATCCGGACGCTGGCGCGCCGGACCATGCGCGTCCGTCGGATCGAACGAAGCTGCACGCTCCTGCCGCAGGATCGAACGAAGCTGCACGCTTGCCTTGTTAGTCGTCCTTTGATTAAAATTTCAATTAAACTTCTGATTTTTGTACAAAATTCAAACAGTGTTCAAAATGCGTGAAATAAATTTCATAATTCTTCTAAAATCGAGAGCAACCCATTTTAAATACTTTTGAATTTTTGAATTTTTTCACTTTTTCATTTTTTTATGTGAACTAGGAGAACACACTTATGAAACTTACATCTATACTAGCGAAACATGGCTGTGTGCTGATAAAACTTGGCCGTGTGCTGATGAAACCTGATGAAACTTGAATGAAACTTCGATGTAACCTGATGAAACTTGGATGAAACCTGTTGAAACTTGAATTGAGCCTTCTTCTGTGTTGACGTCGAGCATGGAGAAGGTGAAGAGCGGCAGGGCTAAAGTCGTCGGTGTTGAACTGTCGAAGACGAATGCGGCGTCGAGGTGGAGCATGACGGAGGAGAGAGAAGAGGAGGGCGGAGGAAGGTGTCTTGGGGCATTGCGGAGCCATGGAGGGGGACTATTTATAGGTGGGCGCGAGAGGCGGCGGTCGAAGCCATGACCGGCTAGAAGGCCTGAACGACGACAAGAATACTACGGGCAACGGCGGCAAATCAGGGACCGAGAGGCAGCGGACGTGGTGATTGTAGAGAGGCCATTACAGTGGTTGGGGAGGCTCGGAAATGGCGGTGGTGAGGAACTCCGGTGGACGTTGCGAAGGAGGCGGCGGCGCCGATGGTTCCAGCGAGGAGGCCGCAGCCGGGGGAGGATGAAGCCATGATAGCCGTTGGATCCAGCATCTAATCTATGGACGCCGTTGGATTTTCATGGGCAAACCGGTTGGAAAAGAGTGACGTTTTTCAAGCTAAGCCGTTGGATCTGGTGGGAGGATCTAAGCCGTTTATCGCAACTTATTGCACCACGGGCGGAGCTAGTGGGTGACGTCTAAGGTGTAATATGGAAATGATATTTCTAGATTTTTCAGAAAAGGGAGGGGTTTGAATAAATTGGAAGTTATTTTCTAGAGAATAGATGAAGCTTTAGAAATTTATATAAAAAAAAGATAAGGATTCAAAAAGATATCTTTCTGAATTAAAATCCTAGAATTCTAGAAAAATAAACAGATTTCAAATATGCAATAATATTGGACGTTTTATGGAATTTATTTCCCGTGAGAATTAGAGAGATAATCTCTTAATGTATATAAATGAGAGAGCCAAGCTCAATTTCAAGCTTGTGAAATAAATGAGATGAAGAGCGCGATTGCAAAAAAAAAATCCTATATAAATTTTTAAACTGTTGTAGAGGGTACATGTCCACCCCCTACGACATAAAGACTACATGTGAAGCAAAGCTTCGATGGTCTGATTGAGAGGCGAAGTAAAGAGCAAACTCCCTCCCTCAAAGTAGATCGGGGAGAAGTGAGAAAGGGAGAATAGCAAAGCTCCCTTGGTTTCGTGAAGCAAAAAGAGATCTTTGTGAGCCTCCCTCAAAGCAAGTAAGCTAGGAGGGAACTTCCCACGCCTCATGGAGAGCGGTTCGCTGTCAAGGGTGTACAAGCCAATCGGACAAAGACACCGAAGGATGCAACACCGTGAATGGAGGATATACTTAGTAGCAAAGAAAGCTTGGAGGACAAGATGGTACAAGAGGGTTCATATGGTGTCAAGATAAGTATCATTCGATCCTTCCAATGAGTGATAGGTCATAACCACCTAGAAAATAGAAGCTAACAGAATGACCGTACTTTGTGCTTAGGTATGACTGTGGGAGGGCATTTCAGTCCAAGCATCTATGGTACAAGGCTAGAGAAGACCCTATGGTTGTCTCCATCAGTCTTCCCTAAAGCGTACTCTATCCTAAAATAGGGGACGAATTCTTCGCCTATATATTTCAACAGCGTTCTCTACCTATTCCATTATCTGAAATAGAGAATTTCTCTTCATTTCCTTATATGTAGGGATTCTTTTTATTTCTCCTATACAATTATTCATATAGGGAGCGCTGTTGAAGATGGAAGAAATATAGGAGAGAATCTTTTGAAAGAAAATCTATATATGAGGTTATAGGAGACCGAATTTAGAGATTATTATTGGAGACAACCCCTTTAGTGGTTCGACGGGTAGGTCAGGGTATTTGACCTAAAAGACCAATGTTAACTGATTTTCTTAGATCTAGGAGGACATTTAGGCCATATCCAATGCTACAAATTCGGAATCCTATCCACTAATTATACATCGTCGATGCTGCTAGTCAACGCGTACGCCATCAGCCGGGACCCGGCGGTCTGGGAGGCCGCGGTACACAGGCCGGAGAGGTTCGAGGGCGGCAAGGCCGGTGGATTGTTCGTGATCCCGTTCGGGATGGGGGAGGCGCAGGTGCCCCGGCGAGGCGCTCGCTCTGCAGATGCTAGGGGCTTGTTCTTGGGACGCTTGATACAGTGTTTCCATTGGGACAGAATTGGGGAAGCCGAGGTCGACATGACCGAAGGATCGAGCTGCGATAACCATCCCCAAGGCCGTCCCATTGGAGGCTTTGTGCAGGCCCTGGGGAGCCATGCTTGATGCTCTTCGGAAGCTCTGAGATCCTTGGCGATTGGCGTCGTCAGGTTTGCTTTCTACGTTTCATGTACTCTTACTAGTGGGTACACGCGCTTCGCTGCGTTGCGTTGGTACCGTTCTTTGTTACGATGCATTAACACGTTTTTTTATAGTTTATACTGTTGTTAGGATATCTATGTGTTGCTAGGTTAGTCGGAAATAGTAATCAGTATATGGCCTTTTATATATTTTCAAATTTGTTGTGAGGAGGATGGTTGTGTCCAGTGAACTGATAAATAGCCCACACTATATAAATCAAGAACAGTTTATATTTCTGGCCTATCTGCTCATGTCTCAGGGAGTATTAGATATGGTGGAGAGAGAGAAGGCTTAATAGAGAGAAGATGGGGAATCAGGTCAGACAAACATATAGATGAATTTACATAATTCAGGAAACGCAATGAACTGAAATATCTGAAAGACAAAGAAAACAAATTTAATATCACTCAAGATACCATGTTTACTGCCTTACTGGTGGCTGCTAGCACCGGTCATAACAGTTAATAACACCATCACCAGATTGCACTTATTTTCGTCAAGAGAACTCCCCCTTGAGAGTGAGTAACTGCGCATGCAAAATATTAAAAAAAAGTAGATAATTACCAATGTGCAGGTTCCTGGTTTGCAAGCCCCGCCAATGCCTAAAGAATCAGAAAGTAACTGCAAGCAAAGCAAGAAAGCACATGTTCAGATAACTATGTGCAAGTAGATTAATGGTAAACGGCTCATAATGAACGCTTTTATTCTGGACAATTAGAACACGAAAGCACATTCAGATACAATAGAAAATATTCAGTAAATTGATATGTGCAATCTGTGAATGAAAGCACGATCAGTAATCCTAGTTTGAATTGTTTATCAACCAATAGAAGCACGATCAACATGTAGAATATAGGATTTTGAAATTCAAAGGACGATAAGTAAGCCTACATGCTGAGATTGTTCAGTCTATGGTCTTAATGACCATGAACTCCTTACCTGCAAACAAAATCGAAATAAAAAGTAAACGGAACTCAATCACCCTGATGGGAGCCGGCGAGGGATACGGGTAAGTGGAAACAACCGTAAAAATGCTGGAAATTTAGAAGGCAAGCATGAAGTTGCCATACCTTTAAGCAGCAGGGAGAAGTTGCTGGTGCTGTAATCACAAGAGCAAGTGGCGCGGGCGGAGCTGATATGGTTGACCGAAAATGTTAATCAGATCACTAAACTCCTCATCGAATGAGGTAAAGAACCAAACTTGAAAAAGCTAATCACAATAAATAAAAAGAATGATGTTCTAGTAAGGTAAGGAAAATCACATCATATCTTTGTACTTGGAGACCCTATTTTCAGTGGCATCTATGATTTTTTTCCCTCACTCAAAAATCAAAATTCCACATTAACAAAGAAACACATATCCCCATTGGACAATTGTAAGATTGATGATTAGTATGGCCACTGAAGTGCTATCTTAAAATGAAACACTTATTTCACATAAGCACATAGATGGAAACAGTGTTGAAAAATTCATATGGCAACTTTCAGTCTCTAAATGGTCTCTGTAAACACGGTAAATCGTCATCGCTGCATTCAATCCCATGTTTACATCAACCATGACTATAATGAAATGCATGAAAATAAATCTAATATCCTTCTAGACCACCCATAGTTCCGCTGTTAAGGGCATAGGAAAAAGTTTGCAACATGGAAGAAACCAAGATCGTGGAGGCAGCCAAAACAAATCAACGCAAGCAACACACTTGGCGGGAGTACAACATCGGTAGACAATCTATTTCTACCAATTAATAAACTGTAAACTCTTGTATACGAAACTAAGGAAGAGAGAGCCTAACTTGCTGAAGTCAGTATGACCAATCCGTTGATGGAGGTAGCAAGAAAAATTAACGGATCCATGAAGTCTAAATTTTCTTCAATTCCGCAAACCCTAAATCCCTAATTCCGAACCACATTGCCAGATAGACCCAAACCGAGCAGAATTTGCACCTTAGGAAGAGGCTAGGGTGGCTGAGAACTCATCGTCGGTGTGCGATTTGGCAAGGGGAGAGAAATGGGAGACGAAGCAATGGATCCAGTCCGCTCGAGGCCGCCTCCACCGGATTTGGCCGTCCTGAGCCTGCCGTCACTGGACCCGGCGGCACACAGCAGGGACGGGTGGTGTACCGGCGAGCGAAGGACGTCGAGCGGTGCCGAGCGTGCGGAGATTAGGGGCGGCGCCAGGAGGAAGAAGGCCAGCGGCGCGGGCGAGTGCTAGCTCAGGAAGAGCCGCCACCGGCAGTTCGACGAGCACTGGAGAAGCCCCCGGCGGCAGCGCGAGGGAAAGAGGAGGACGGGTAGGTTCCCTGCGCGAGACGGGAAGAACAGAGGGAGGATGATGGCTGGGAAGGAAGCGAGGCTAGGGGGTGGCGGCTAGGGCACGAGGGCGAGGTGTCCGGGGCGAGGCGATACCTTCGATGGCAAAAGCGGGTAATTACCCCACAACTCCAGGTGTGCCTAGGAAGACGAAAAGGGCGGATTGGAAGTGGCGGAAAACACGGGGGACATGGAAGCAATTTTGCATGGAGAAGCTTACACTGCATAAGGACCAATACGCTAATCCTAAGGACCTCAGAGAAAAATCAGGAACCTTAGGGGTTTTTTTGCATAACCCCATGGATGGCAGGGGCAGCAGGTGGGATGGCGTACGGAGGACGTGTGGCCCTCTGGGTGGAAGGCAGAGCGGCCGAGAGGCTGACGGGCGTCCCTGTTGGTGGAACGGGGCGACGTGGCCCGATCTGAACCGTCCAGAGCCCCAATCGGACGGCCGACAAAAATTAGATGACGTGGCCACTGCGAATGTGCAGCAATTTGGCCGGCTACGCTGTATAGAGTGCTTTGAAATAATGCGTTTCCGTCTTTCAAGTTGTGCTAGTACGATACGACCAAGACTAACAGCTCATGGTCGACGTGCAAATGAAGGCATATGTAGCACGAAATGAGAGAGGCTGTTTGGTTGCCTTCTCAGTTGAACCAGACTGTATGAGCTGAGCCAGGCTGGTTGGAGCCAGGCTGAGATGATGCAAATGGTTGTTGTTTGGTTAGGTGTATGAGATTGTACAGGCTACGTAGAGATGTTGTTTGGTTGGCTGCACTAAGTAGAGAATGGCATGGAGAAATTCAAAAGAGGGATGAAACATTTTTAAAAATAAATTCTAGAGAATCAAAATAACAAAAAATCAATTACGAAAATAAAAAATTCAAAAGAAAGTTTCATAAATAAATAAATTCAAAAATGAAAATTTTAAACTTTTAGAATTTATATGGCAAGTGTGGTCTCGTTTTGTTTGAAAAAATATCAATAACCCATTTTTGAAATCGGTTTGGTAATCGAAAATACTAATCAAAAGATGGCTGGGAAGGAAGCGAGGCCAGGGGGTGGCGGCTAGGGCACGGGGGCGAGGTGTCCGAGGCGAGGCGATCTACCCACCGTCGATGGCAAAAGCGGGTAATTACCCCCACAACTCCAGATGTACCTAGGAAGACGAAAAGGGCGGATTGGAAGTGGAAAAAAACACGGGGGACATGGAAGCAATTTTGCATGGAGAAGCTTACACTTCATAAGGACCAATAAGCGAATCCTAAGGACCTCAGAGGAGAATCGAGAACCTTCGGGTTTTTTTTGCATAACCCCATGGATGGCAGGGACAGCAGGTGGGACGGCGTACGGAGGATGCGTGGCCCTTTGGGTGGAAGGCAGAGCGGCCGAGAGGCTGAGGCGCGTCCCTATTGGTGGAACGGGGCGACGTGGCCCGATCTGAACCGTCCAGAGCCCCGATCGAACGGCCAAAAAAAATTAGATGACGTGGCCACTGCAAATGTGCAGCAATTCGGCCGGCTTCGCCGTATCGAGTGCTTTGAAATGATTGAACGAGTAGCATTCTCTCTGTTGTTTCTTTTACAGGCAGTATAATGTCTACATATTTTTACGAAAATTGGTCAACTCGTTAGCTTCCAATTAAACATTATGTGGCCGCCAGAGGGAGAGGCGACCGGGAAACTATGTAAGTAGGGGAAGAGAGGACGAGGAAGGATGCAGTGATAGGAAGGAGGGAGAGGTGCTAGCTAAGGATCACAATTGAATCCGACAATGGAAGTTGTAGATTTTGGTTTCAGCTTTATTTGGAGTACAAGAACATAGAAATTTTAGATGGGTGGTTTGGAGCTATGACTATTTGAAACGTGCTATCCAAAAATTCAAAATAGTCGGTTTCCAGAGCTATGGTAAGTGAGCTTAGAGATGCAATGTGATTTTCATATTGATTTTTGTGTTGAGATTCACTATTTTATTACAAATGTTGTTGGATCGAGATTGATGACAACCATTTCGACACATCATCAGACATGATCCACCTAGACCAATAACATAAAGATTAGTTCATCCAAAATCGAAACTTACCTTGACCGCTTGTATGTCAGTCCACTTTTATCTTGCATTACTCATTACTCATTAGGTACATATCAAATCAAAGCATTTTCAAAATCCAACAAAAACGCTTATTTGCACTCGCTTCCCAACACAACAGCATCCTCCTTCATTTTTTCAAATATTTCTGAATCTTAGATGTAAAATTTGTCAACATGAGGAAATATATGACTCAAAAATCTCTACATTTTTTTTGTACACTTAATTTGTTGACCTTCTAAAGACATCTTTTTTTTTAAGGCAGACCTTGGAAAGACATCTGAAAATGCGAAATACCGAAGACGAGCAAATCTGCATGAATCGGTCCGAAGAAACTAGAAAAACGACACATGGATGCACACGTCATTGATCTCCACTGGACTAGGCTCGATGGCCCTCAGAAGTTAGCAAAACAGCTTGCCAACGCATTGGATGGTACCGGGCTCGGTTAGGTACTTAGGTGAGCATCGAACGGGTTTGATGAACCCATGTTAGTCTCAAACTTATCGAAATCTTATTCAAACCAACTTTACAAAGAACACGTCAATATTTTTCCAATTTTTATATCTGTTGTGTGGCTTGGTGTGATCCGTGTCCTTTTCATTTGGCAAAACAGGGCAATCGCTGATTCGCCGTTTTCTTTTAAATGTGAGCTGCGATGCAAGTCAGTAGGGGTGCCGCAAAGACATCCCCTTGAAATAATATCAATAGGTTTCCTCAAAAAAAAAATTAATATCAATAGGCTCCTAAGTCCCCATGCAGGTTTGTTCACGGCGATTGGCGAAATGGTGAGGCGTGCTGAGAGTGCGAAGGGAAAGAAACCTGTAACACGTACTCCCTCCGTTCCAAATTATAGGTCGTTTGACTTTTTTGACACGTACTTTGACCATTCGTCTTATTCAAAAAAATTTATAATTATAATTTATTTTTGTTATGATTTAGTCTATCATGAAAGGTACTTTAATAATGACTTGAGTTTTTTCATATTTTCACTAATTATTTGAATAAGACGAGTGGTCAAAGTATGTGTTAAAAAAGTCAAACGACCTATAATTTGGAACGGAGGGAGTACACAATATGATACGCAAAGAGTTAAACACCGTGTACTCACAAAAAAAAACACATGTTGGTGGTGAGGCGTAGAGCAAGGCAGGTGTTGATAGGGGTGGAACTTCAGCGGCTCGAGATTCGTGAGTATCTCGGATTGAACTCAGTTCCTAGCTCGGCTTGTGTGCGAACGAGCCTGAGTTGAGCCATTTTTTAGCCCGTGGTTTGGAACAAGCACAAGAAAAGACAAACCTGACTCCCTCGTAGCTCATTGGCCCATCTAGAAACAATAGACCCGTTGACCCATCTCAACAGCTCAATTGGCAACTTGCCCATCTCAATAGTTCCTAACCCTAATTTTCTCACCCCTCTCTTCCCCTCCCTTATCGAGCTGCTTCACACCGATCTCATGTCACAACCCATAGAAGCCACTCCTTCCCTCCTCCTCTCTCTCACTCTCAATATGCACTCTCCCTCCTCCCCCTCCATGGATGGCAGCATCACTAGCCCTTCCTCGGTCAATAACGACAACACCATGGCCTCTCTACTCCTCCCAGCCAACCTCAATAGTATCGCGGCTTCTACGAATCGGTGGCGAGGCTACGAGCTTGCGACAACTACAATAGTGTTGGGAGGCTAGCAACGGCGACAACACTACGGGGGCAAGACTTGCGACGATGGGGGCACCTCGAGGAGGCTAGCGGTGACAACATCAATTTGGGACCAAGATCTGTGATGGCAGTGACGGTGTGAGAAGGTCAACGGTGGTGCTTCGGGGCTAAGACCGACAACGCCACCACACCCCTCCTCCCCGCTTACGACATCATTGACCTTTACCTCCTCACTGTTGGTGCAGTGACCTTTCTCCTTACCTTCATGTCAAATCGACTAAAGCTAGTGAGCCCTCACGAGCTAGTTCAAATTACATATTAGCTCACGATTGTTGTTGATCCACTTTATAACAATTACATTGAAAGAAAAAATACATATCAAACAGAGCCACCACATTGATCTTAAAATATTAGAAATTTCCACATTAATTGAAGAGAAAAGGAAAGATCAGTACCAACTAAAAAAAGAAACTTGGAATAACAAAATAATAGAAAGAAGAATCATTGAAGCAAAGGGTTATATCAACTAAAATAAAAAGCATGAACTTGGAATAGAAATATAAAATAATAGAAATAAATTCCTGTCATATTAAAGATTAATACAAATCTAGTTGTGCAAATGTGTGGTACACAATGCTCATTATAAAGTATTACAACGTTTGGCTTTTAATAATGACAAACTTTTAGTTGGAACTTTTAGTTTTAATTTAAGTTCAAGAGCGAGTGCTATGCCACCATCCCACCAAGGTAACATGTTGTCATTATCTTTGCGGTTTTGTCAGTTGCCAGTTGATTGACAATAAGAGAGCTTTAGTCAATTCCTTACATGAATTTATCGAGGTCTATGGCGATTATTGTGGTAAGGTTTGCCCTTTTAGCTTCTAGGATTTATAAGTTTGCAAGCTTCAAAGAAGGTCAAAACGCTAGAGGTACGATGGTGGGATATGAATGTCAACATGGGTTTGTCAAGTGGCGACAGTTGGTTGTAAACAAACATATCAACAAGGAAGGAAGACAACACAGGAGGCGTCAGAGACAAAGTTGGATAGGAGAACTGCACTAGAGGAAGAAGAATGTGCACTTAAAAGAATGTTGAACGACAGAGGCACGACAATGGACCATGGCAGTGATAACACCACCTCTGTCGTAGATTCAATAGAGGGTAATGGATAGTGTTAGTATGCAGATCAATGAGGAAGGAAGTCGGGGGCAAAAGTAAAAGAAGACCAATTACTGACGCTGCACGAAGATATCGTTCTCTTTCTAATATGACACCATCTCATTGTGTGTTTTTGCAAAGCAAAATGTAAATCCATAGACACCTATGACCACGGCCTGTAGGCATGCCTATGACCAACGCAAAATTCGTACTTTGTGCTTCACTCTTCCCTCATATGCTCTTTTGTCGATAGCTTAAGTAGACGACAACACGATCATAATAAAAAGGACGGTGGTCGCGACCGAAGAGCGCGGTGAAGGGTAGCCAGTTTAGCCATAGAGGAGAAAGGACAGGTAGGCCTCATTTCTTTTCCTTCCAAAATGACGAAGAGGTCACGAAGAAGGGGGTGAGGACGGAGTAGTAATTTCATACTGGCTACCTTCGGCAAATTGGCACGAGCAATTTGCTCGGTGCGCTTCGTGGCCGTCGGGGGCTTCTTCGAGGGCTGGCGGCCGCCATGGCGCGGCGAGCTCCGCGTCGGCTCAGTCGTCACCTTGGGCTTCGTAGCCACCTTGGCCTTGCCCTTCTTCGCTTTCTCCTTCTCTGACCCGGAGAGTTCGTCCACGATCCCCCCTAGGATCAGCTGGTCCTCCTGTGTGTTTGAGAAGCGAGGGTTAACACTCTACAACAGTGCAAGTCTAGCGACATAAACGGGGCTCTAGGTGACTTACCTCGGGTGTGCGGACAAGCACGTTGCGCGGACAAGTGTAGGCCACCTCGCCGGTGACCTCTCCGTCCTTCCTGGCAGCCTTCAGCATGGAATCGACCCGCTCGGTCATCCATGCATCGGTCGGTTGCGCTGCGCGAACAAAAGATCATTTTAGTTCCTGTTCGGATGAAGTCATTAAGAAAAGGTTGAGTCTTAAAGGTACTTATCCGTGCTCTCCCTTGTGATGTCTTCCCATTCTTCTATCTTGTAGAAGGGATAGGGTCTCCTCCACAGCGGACAAATCCTGTTCGCTGTGAAGTCGCGGATGATCTCCCTGCCTGTGAGCCCGAGGCTCACGAGGGAAGCGATCTTCCTCGTCAGGTACCAATCCTCGTCGGACAGCTCCGGCCGAGGCATTGGGGTTCCCTTCGCCGGAGTCTGTCCGGTGAAGACGAGCTTGCTATCGCCGCTCGTCCTGTTGTAGAACCACCTCATCCACCACGCGCCCATCGAGTCGAGCAGTGGCGGACGAGGGTACGGCACGTCGTCGGCGGTGGCCCGGAGCTTGAGGTAGTAGCACCCAAGCGCCAAAGCGGCGGAGCTGCTCCTCGTCACTGTGTACTAGTGAAGGAACAGCCCCACCGGCGGATCAATTCCCAGATAGCCTTCGCACAGGTGCGCGAAGACAGCCATCTGGAGGATGGAGTTCGGATTGAGGTTCGTCACCTCCAATCCGTTGATGTTGTAGAAGGCCTCCACGAAGTCGCTCTTCGAAGACATCAACCCGAACAGTGCGAACTGCTCGAGGTTGATGAACTCGTCCTCGAGCGGCTCCGGTGTTTCCTCCTCCCCGGGCAACCTCCAGCTGCCGGTGTCGATGTGGCCTTCCTCCTCCCAGATCTTTAGGTCCTCCTCGGTCAAGCTAGTGCCTGAGAATTTGGCCATAGCGATCCCCAGGGCTGGACGAACAGATTTGTGGGTGGAGTTTGGCTGTTTGATGCTTAGCGCGGTTGGAATTAGGTCTTGGGAAGGAAAGGCGTGAGAGCAGGAGTGGCTAGCCGCGGGCGGCTTGGGTGCTTTTATAGACCCAGACGAGCAGCTCTGCAACGGATCTTTGCCACAGAACGGCTAGTTTTTTACTGCAACGGCTAGGTAAAAACGGTCGCCTATTTTCACTGCGCAGCGAAGTTACCGTTGGAGTCTGCCAACGGCTATTTTTCCCAGTGTCTGCACTGAGGGCTGAGCGCTCTGCTTGGACGGAGGTCGTTCCCAGGATGTGGTCGCCGCGGACCACGTATTCGCGGCGGTCGAGCGGTCCTTGTTGCCCGAGCACCTACACGGTGCCTCGCGAGCAACGAGGCTGCTCGCTCTGAAGGACAAACTGGCAGCGTGGGCCTTAGTCCCAGGCTACTCCAGCGACCGAATCGACGCACTGAAGGGCGCGATCAACTGGCTGAAAGCCCAAGAAGCGGAGCACGGCGCCACGAGGGGTGGAGCCGAAGTGATGGCTCCGCCAACTATCCGAGGTGGGCCCGAGCAGGCGGTCCCCCCGGGCACTTCGTCGCAGGGGTAGCCCATCCCTGAGGCGACGGCAGCCTCCGACGAGCAGGGCGAGACCCCTCTCTCCGGGGGGCAAGAAGAAGATCGCGGGCAGGGGGCCCAAGCCACCCCGCTCGTTACTCCACCAGCATCTCCTGTCGGAGAAACGCCGGTCCTGCCTGAAGGCGAACGGGCAGAAGAGCAAGAAGAAGGGCAGGAGCACGAAGATGACGCTCCTTCGCCCGTCGCAACTTCCCCAAGGCGGGCGCGCGCCCGCACGGAAGAGACGAAGCGGAGGAGACGGCGCGCGAGTCTCGTCCCTAACAGACGAGGCTTCGTGACCCACGGTCTTGAAGACCGCCTGCGCCGGAGTCTGGAGCGGCGGCTTGGAGATGTAATCTTTAAAACCAAAACTTTGTCTGCTCGAGCTATAGCTGCCTAAGGCTTGACTTGGTCGTCTCTCTTTCAGTTCATAGAGGGCACCATAGAGGACCTCGTGGAAGGTGTCACCGTCGAGCGCAGCGCCGTTATGGCGGTCTTCCAGGAGCATCTCCGGACGAGGGGGCTCGAGAGGGAGCCCTCTGCACCAGCCAAGAGCCGGAGCAGGCTGAAGGCGAAGGTGGAGAAGCTAAAGGCCTAGTTGACCGAAGAGAGGCAGGCTTCCGTGGCCCTCAAGGAGAAGCTCTCCGCCCTGTGGGTATCACAGGAGGAGGCCGAGGAGATGCACGGGCTGGCCGCAAGGGCGAGCACCGCGGAGAGGAGGGTCGAAGAGCTGGACGAGCAGCTCAAGACCGCCGAGCAGCGAGCTAGTCAGAGCGAAGTTCTGACCGAGCAGCTGCGCGCCAAGACCGAAGAGGTCGAGGCTCTTCGCGCTAAAGCAGCGGAGCAAGCCAAGCGCAGCAAGGAGGAAGCCGAACGTCTCCGAGCAGAGGCTGGAGAAGGGTTCAAAGCCCAAAGGGAAGTCCTGCGCCTCAAGGATGTGATCGAGGAGCTCAAGGAGCAACTCGCTTCCAAGTAGCACTAGGGCTGTAACCTGAAAGGGTCTTTTGTACCTGCAACTTTTGGTCAATGTAAATAAAGAGACTTACCTTTTCCCTGCAAAAAAGAGCAGAAAAAGACAAGAACGAACAGAAACTAAGAGAAAGACGAACAACGATAAGAAGTTTTAAGAAAAGCCGGTGGAACGCTTAGCCTAACTCCCAGCCCCCGTTGTGCAGCTGCTTGGAAACCTGAGTTTGCGAACCCGAACAGGTGCACAAGAGAAAGAGCGACACCCTAGCCCCCGGTACGGACGATGCTCGAAAACCTAACTTTGCGAATTGGAGTACGTGCGTAGAGAGATAGAGCGACACCCGTACCTTGATCGACTCGTTCCCAGAACTGCTCGATAACGTAAGCTAGGCGATTCCAAGAGTAACCGAACAAGGAAAGTGCCTTTGCCGCGGAGGGCTTATGAGAGCAGACTTTGCCAAGTGGTTATGCCGTGATCTGTAAGTGCCTCTGCCGCGGAGGGCTTACGAGAGCAGACTTAGCCGCGAGGCTGGATGCCGTGTTACGCAACTCTGAGTTTAGGAACTTGGGATGAGACATCCTGTCCTTCTGAGTCATAGTTCTCAGGAAGAGTTTTCTGGTCGCTGATGGAGTTCGACATGCTCGATCTGCTAGGTCCCCACGGACGGCGCCAACTGTCGACGGTTGAGATATCGATCTCAAGTCAACTAAGATTCTTTAAGAAGGGGAGATGAGAGACACACCGAACAGAGCGAACAGCAATCAACGACGAACAGGGAGACACAGAGTTTTTATCCTGGTTCAGGCCTCTCGAAGAGATAATAGCCCTACGTCCAGCCTTTCTCTATATCAAAGAGTATTACAAGGGGGAAGCTCGACGAGATTAACAAGTCTCGGCGAGAATATGAGTATGTTAGAAGTATTAAGCAAGGACCTCGTGCCCTCTACACGCCGTAGGGGTTCGGTTTATATAGTGTTGAGGAACCGACTTACCGAAGGATAATCGGACCGGGCTAACTACGAAATCGTAACAAACTCGTACCATGCCAAATACACCTCACGGCAGATAAGGTAAACTCCAAGTCTTGGGGATCACGACATCTATTCCAATCCGGGAAACCACGTCCGGGTCTTCACGTGGCCGTGCAGAAGTCTTGCTCGAGTGGAACTCGAACACGAAGTGTTGGCCGTTACGCACCGTGCAAACCATGAAGCTGTTCGGCAGGATGCACATGAGCCTAATAGAATCTTCCACGGAGCTGGGCCCTGGCAGGCTGTTCGATTAAATCGTCAGGGAGTGGGCCATGGCAATGGGCCGTGATTTTATCCCCGACAGAATTTGGCTGTCTAATAAAAGGGAGGGCCAATTTGGCCGTGGAGTTGCTGTTTGCGTGGCCTAAAACGGGGAGCCAGCTGCAAGCGCGGGCGCGGCGCCGCCCACAAAGCAGCGGCAGCGTCAGCCGCGCGGGGCGACTGCGCGCCCAGTGCCCACAAAACAGCAACCCAGCTCTCCCACCCCTTCATCCACCACCTAAAAACCCTAAATTAAGCCCAGCCCTTCCCGCCGCCGCGCCGCCAAAATGCAGGCTGCCGCCGCCGTCTGCCGTCCCCACCTGCTCGCCCCGACCCCGCTTCGCGTGCGCGGCCGGCGCGCGCCCACCTTCCGCATGGCGGTCCGCGAGGACGGCCCGTCCGTGGTCATCGTGGGCGCCACCGGCGCCGTGGGGCAGGAGTTCCTGCGCGTCCTATCCGGCCGCGACTTCCCCTACCGCAGCCTCCGCCTCCTCGCCAGCGAGCGCTCTGCCGGCAAGCTCGTCTCCTTCGAGGACCGGGAGTACACCGTGCAGGACCTTGCTGCGCCCGGGGCGTTCGACGGGGTCGACATCGCGCTCTTCAGCGCCGGCGGAGGGGTCAGCCGCTCCCACGCGCCCACCGCCGTCGCCAGCGGCGCCGTCGTCGTGGACAACAGCTCCGCCTTCCGGATGGACCCTGAGGTGCCGCTCGTGATCCCGGAGGTCAACCCTGAGGCCATGACGAGCATCCGGCTCGGACAGGGGGCTATTGTGGCCAATCCTAATTGTTCTACCATCATCTGCCTTATGGCTGCGACGCCCCTGCATCGCCACGCCAAGGTATCACCTTTTGGCACTTGAGGTAACAACAAAAACAAAAAGTGTCATCTTTAGGAGAATTATTTGAATTTTGTTTGGGTTTGTGAACCTTCTACTGAAGTAATTTAGTCCAACAAAGATATACTATAGTCATGATTCTGTATTTCAGGGGAACAATAAATTATGTATCTCCAGTACAATTATCTGAATTGTGACATCTTGCTATGACATGTGGAAGTTCTTCTAATCATTAATAGTTCTTATCAATTGTGACATCTTGCTGGATGCACTCATATAATGACCAGCCACAAAAAATGTTGAAAATCTGTTGTCAATGTGTCAGGTGTTAAGGATGGTTGTAAGCACATATCAAGCAGCAAGCGGTGCTGGTGCAGCGGCCATGGAAGAACTCAAACTTCAGACTCAGGAGGTAGACATTTTTTTCCCCTTGCTGTGGTGCTCTTTCCAGTTATGGTACTAATTTAGTTGCATGATCGATGTTTTATACTTTTAGGTCTTGGAAGGGAAGGCACCGACATGTAACATTTTCAGCCAACAGGTTGGAACAATATTCTGAACATAGGCCAAATTAATTTTTCATGTTGGAACAGTATTCTGAACATAGGCCAAATTAATTTTTCGTCATCCCTTCATGCTGAATGTGTTTTCCCTTCTGCAGTATGCTTTTAATATTTTTTCACATAATGCACCAATCCTTGAAAACGGGTATAATGAGGAGGAGATGAAAATGGTAAAGGAGACCAAAAAAATCTGGGTAAGTAAAAACGTGGCTATTGTCCTCGAAAATCTTTACATTGATCTATTTCAAACTTTTCTCTTAAACTTGACACTCTTAAGGTAACAGGAAAACCTTCCTAACTTTATTTTTCTCTGTTCTATAGAATGACAAGGACGTAAAAGTTACTGCAACCTGCATACGGGTTCCCGTGATGCGTGCACATGCTGAAAGTGTGAATCTGCAGTTTGAAAAACCACTTGATGAGGTTAGCATAAAATATTTGGCATGTAATGTGCTGGTTAGCACTTGGATTTTCCTTTCTTTTTTTGGCAAACTGGTGATCTTAAAACCATGTGTGGTTTGGTACGCATATATTTTGATGGGTTCACATTGGTCTTTTGCCATTGTTTACGCTAAGTGGATTATTCCCTACAAATGAAACCTGCCTGTTTGTCATCAATGGGTAGTTTAGTCATTTTATTCCACTCTGAGAATGAGTTTAAACAAAATCAGTGACACCTTTTTTTTTTGCCAACTCATTAGTGATGGGGAAGGGGAGGAGAGGGGTGATTCTTTAGCCGTTTGTTAACTTAATAGGCCTATATTTCTCCCTGCAAAAGTTATTAGAACAGGCTTCACTAGTCAAGGCCTCTATCATTTACCTTTTATGGTGTATTGCTTGTCCAAATTCTGAACATGTTTGCATGTGTACTTTGAAGGATACTGCAAGAGAAATCTTGAGGGCAGCTCCTGGTGTTACCATTATTGATGACCGTGCTTCCAATCTGTTCCCTACGCCTCTAGAGGTAATTAAACATTTGGTTTTTTAATTATCAGCATCTTCTAGCTGACATTTCATTGTTTTTTGTTTTTGCCCATTTCATCCAAAAGAAATAGTTTATCTTCAAAATTTTGGAGTAGATACTTTTATTACCAATATGCACACTTGATTCATCTACAATTCTTTCTGTGGTGTTTTTTACAAAAAGTATAGCAGAATAGCAGATGCCTTTTGCATCTCAGAAGTAATTCTCCATTTTTCAGGTATCAGATAAAGATGAAGTAGCAGTCGGTAGAATTCGTCAGGACTTGTCGCAAGATGATAACAGAGGGTATAATTCCTTTTTAGCAGTTCCAATTATGATATTAAACATTTCTTTGTTATGCATTGCTAGCATTGCAAAAACAGACCTTTATACCGGAAACTAATCAGTTACACATTGACAGGTTGGACATATTTGTTTGTGGGGATCAGATACGTAAAGGTGCTGCACTCAATGCTGTGCAGATTGCTGAGATGCTACTAAAGTGACTGTATTTTTGTATTTCTCTTGTTTCTTGTTGCTTTGCTGGACAGGTGTACCTTGTTTAGATTGAGCTCAATTTTGGCTTATCTTTTTTTGTAGTCTGTTGTTTTAGTGAAATAACTGTAAGACGTGTTTGAGATATCTGTTGCACGCAAAAGTGCAGTAAGAAGTTGAGAAATGGTTGTCCCCTTGTTCATCACTGTCGTTGTAATGCTCATATTTTGCTTTAGATTCGTGTTCCTTGTGTGCAATCGCAGTGATTTGTATGTGGACTATGGGCACCGACCGGATTCACACTTTTTTGAGGCGCAAAAACCAGGGGCTGATGCAACCTGGTCTAGAAAGCCCTGGGAAGCTCCAGGGCAGGAAGCATCTGGTGCAGTTTTTAACTTGTTATTGAACTATATTCAATGGTTCGGAGCAGCAAAAGTTTGAGAGAAAAAAAAAAGTTGCCGCTGAGCTTCTGTGGTTGCATGATGTACAATATTACTGTAGAGTTGGTCTTGCATGATTAAGAGTTTGAATTAGTAGTAGTACATGTGCAACGATAATTCAGTAAAGGGAGCTGTTACCCCACGGTCCTCCGTCCCTTGCCCCGCGGGACGGACGATACACCATATCAATGAAATTATGCCTCGCGCTAGCTAATTAGTGGTCGATTAGTGGTCGCTGCGGATCGAACCTTGCCCGCGTGAGTGAGTACGGCCATGCCAAACCAACTGGACATGCATTTACACTCCACTCTATAAAATTGAAAAAATACATACATTCACAGAAACTATGATGATGTCAACATTAAACAACCGGAGGTTTTTGAAAAACTACACGAAACTTTATAAAACTATATAAAACTTGAAACTTTTTGAAAAATGCATGAAACTTCTTAAAACTACTTGAAACTATTTGAATAAATTTGTGAACTACCTGAACCAAGCTGAACCTACATGAACGAATCTGAACCTACATGAAACAACATGAACCTAAATGAACCAAACTGAACCTACGTTAACCATCATGAAGTTACATGAACCTGCCTGAATTTTCTATAAAACTAGCTGAAACAAAATGAACCAAGATGAATTTTACATTAAAAATATATGCTTTTTTACCATAAAAATCCTAAACCAACATGAATTTTCTATAAAACTATCTGAACCAACCTAAATTTCCTCTGAACCTAACTGCTTCCTAACCTGAAACATCTTGAACCAATATGAATTTCCTATGAAACTACCTGAAACATCTTGAACCAACCTAAATTTTTTATTAAACTAGCTGAAACAATCTGAACCAAGCTGAATTTCCCATGAAACTATCTGTTTTTTACCAGAAAAATCTTAAACCAACATGAATTTTCTATGAAACTATATGAACCAGCCTGAATTTCACATGAACCTAGCTGGTTCAGACTTTCCTTAAGTTTTAGGGAAGCTCGAGGTTGGTCAAAAGTTCATCTTGGTTTAGGTTAGGTTCAGCTTGTGTCAGACAGGTTCATGTTGGTTCAAGTTATGCCTATTAGGTTCAGCTTAGGTTCACCTAGGTTCATGTTAGGTTCATCTTGGTTCAGATTGTTTCACCCAAATATTCGTCTTGGTTCAGCTTGTGTTCACCTAGGTTCATGTTAGGTTCAGCTTGTTACTCTAGGAATTTCAACTTGGTTTGGGTTGTGCCTGTTAGTTTCAGCTAAGTTCATATTGGTTCACCTAGGTTTTATGTTGTGCATGTTAGTTTCAGCTAGGTTCAGGTTGGTCCAGACTCCCTTAAGTTCCAGGGAAGCTCCAAGTTGGTCAAAAGTTCATGTTGGTACAGGTTAGGTTTAGCTTGTGTCAGATATGTTCATGTTGGTTCAGGTCGTGCATGTTACGTTCAGCTTGGTTCAGGTTAGCAAGCTCCGCTAACCTCCGACGAGCTTGCCGTAGCGTGGTGCTGCCGGTTTCTTGGAGGCTGAGGGGAGCGGGGACGGGAAGCCATGCATAGCAGGTCGGACGCCGGCGGCGGCGACATTGTGGAGATGCCCGAGGTCGACGGCGCGGCGGCGGCGCCGCCGCATGAGAGGGTCGTCCCCCACAGCGGGCCGCTCAGCAAGCGGTCCGACGCGAGGAAGAGCGCGCGGTTTGCGGAGTCCGTGTCGGCGCCGCTCTCGGCGCCCCGCGGAGGAGGCGCCGCCGCCGCCACCGCCGGCAACGACGACGACGACTACGTGGAGATCACCCTGGACGTGCGCGACGACTCCATGGCGGTGCACAGCGTGAAGCCGGCGGCGCTCGGCAGCGAGGATTCCGACGTGACCCTTCTGGCGCGCACGCTGGAGAAGCGCTCGTCGTCGTTCAGCCACTCCGTGATCCGCAACGCGTCGTCTCGGATCAAGCAGGTGTCGCAGGAGCTTTCTATGTTAAGATCGTAAAAAAAGGTCAGTAGAGGTCCGTCGCAAAGGTTAGGAACGGACATCCGTTTTCTAACGTTTCTCTTCAGTAAACTAAGCTAGTTTGCTTTTGTCTTAATTCTTTGCATCAATAATTTGATATTACGCGCCATTGGAAGTTCATCTTTTCTTTCTTCGCTGCAGAAGGAAAAATTGAGGATTCCTAAAAATTTGCCACAGCTAAATTAGTTGGCATGCATGTTGCTTTCCTACTACTTTGCAATGTATCCTAGACAATGGACAGCATTGGTGTTCACCTCGGGATGATTAATGTTCTGCGTTCGTGCAAACAACCTGCAGGTCCTGCACCTAGCAATAGTCTAGAGTAAAATTATTTGCCACCATCTAGAAAGTTAAGGCCCAGTTCTTTTCAGCTTATCAGCTTAACGGGTTAACGGGTTAACGACTTATCTATGTTTTGAAAACACACGTGCTTTGAGTTTTTTGGGTCCGTTTTTTCGCTATTTCGAAGATGGGTTCTAACGCTTTAAAACGCAAGTCAAACGAAATGTAACTGAATCTCGAAACTACCTCGAGAAGCTCTCGAAGTTCAGTCATTTCAGCCGTTCAGCCGTTCAGATCAGCTCAAAAGAACTTTTTGGGGGTACATGTAGCATTCTTTTAGTAACACAAGACAAGTTGCTTTCAAAAAACAAGACCAAGTTGCAACCTATAACGTATATTTGGTCATGTTAATTCCACCAAAAG
Organism: Raddia distichophylla; assembly: GCA_005191435.1. Taxonomy (NCBI): domain Eukaryota; kingdom Viridiplantae; phylum Streptophyta; class Magnoliopsida; order Poales; family Poaceae; genus Raddia; species Raddia distichophylla. Next base: position 2,403,573 of record SPJY01031878.1, read on the forward strand.
CCTAAGGTGTGGCAAAACACACCAGCTAGCCAAATTAACTCAGTTAGATCATCTCAAATGTCTTGAGCATCCATCGTGCTACTATATACTCCATTTTTAGATACTCTACGAAATTTCAACACTATTGCGATCGTTCAAGGTGGCCACTGATCAGCAACAAATGAACTGAAACTGTCCATAGAGCTGTCATCTTGTTGGTATCTGGCAGTAAATTTAAAGATCTCCGAAGCTATTGCACCTGGCAAGTATGCTCCCAGTCCGAAGATCCTTGACCGAGAGACCGAAGGGGTCAAATTCGACGGAGCACTGGTTATCAACGGTGAACTGACGAACAGAAATCAGGTTTTTAATTATTTGAGGGGTGACAAGGACATTACGGAGAGTGAGATCGCCGTGGGTGTTGGGAAAGGTGAGACTACCAGTGGAGGTGACCGGCAGACGTGTCCCATCGCCAACAATGATATTGGTCGGTGAGGGAAAGGTAGGTGGACGGGATTTGGAGAGGTTACCGGTACTGGAAGACATGTGTGAAGTAGCCCCAGAGTCCATGTACCAAGTTGCGTGAGTGGGAGCCACCACAGGAGCAGGAGCGGTGCAGGCGGCCAGGACGTATGCCATCTGCGGTGTCCAAGTCGAAGATGCTGAGTCTCCTGTGTCGACGGAGGGGAAGAGATGGACGAGGACCTCAGGTGGCAGGTGGGTCAAGGCAGCGACCACGGCTTGGTCGGCGGGGGCGATGTCGCGAGGAGATCAAGGCGCTGCCTTGGAAGGCTGGGCACAAGCCGGATTACGAGCGCCTTCGAACGGAGCTCCGCCGGATGGCACCGCCGTGGGCCATGGGTGGCCACTTGCGGTAGATGAAAGCCACGCGTGGTCGAAGGAGGCGGGCAAGGTGCTCGGGGGCCATGCGGGGGCCATGGCGGCGGAAGAGGGGAACGCCAGCCGACGCAATGTTTGAAACTCACCGGACGCCGTCCGGCGCGCGTCGGACGCCGTCCGACAGGAGCTCTGCAGGCTCTGGAAAGCCGGACGGACACCGTCCGAAGCCCTTCGGACGCCGTCCGGGGAGGCGGCGCTGGGACAGGGTCCGGCGGTGGGGAGGAAGACGGGGGCGCGATGGGAGGTGGCCCCCGAGCCAGCGATGGCGGTGCCCGGCGCAGTCGCGGGACAGGCGGTGCCGGGTGGCGTCCATCCGAGGGCGGCGGCGCTGGGACCAGAGAAGGAGGCGCTGGAGGGCCAACCTTGGCCCGCGGCGAAGGAGGCAGGCGGTCGCGGTGGCCCGATGCCGGAGGGCGGCGGCGGCGTCCCGATGCTGGATCCGGAGAAGGGAGCGCCCGAGGAGGTGAGTGCCGGCGTCGTCGAGCCGTTGGCCGGCACGGCCGCGGCCAGGGGGGAAGAGACCGGGAGGGGCGAACTGGCGGCCTGGGAGGTGGTCGCCATGATGCGCGCTCGCCGGTGGCTAGCGGAAGCGAGAAACTCGTGATACCATGATAGATGGAGAATTGATAATTTCCATTGCCTTTTGGGTAGAGTATAAGTAGTACACGAAGTGGGCCTGACCTCCGAGGCCCAATACACTCTAACACTAGACAATGGACAGCATCGGTGTTCACCTCGGGAAGATTAATGTTCTGCGTTCGTGCAAACAACCTGCAGGTCCTGCACCTAGCAATAGTCTAGGGTAAAATTATTTGCCACCATCTAGAAAGTTAAAACTTTTTGGGGGTACAAGTAGCATTCTTTTAGTAACACAAGACATCAAGTTGCTTTCAAAAAACAAGACCAAGTTGCAACCTATAACGTATATTTGGTCATGTTAATTCCACCAAAAGCCTAAGGTGTGGCAAAACACACCAGCTAGCCAAATTAACTCAGTTAGATCATCTCAAATGTCTTGAGCATCCATCGTGCTACTATATACTCCATTTTTAGATACTCCACGAAATTTCAACACTATTGCGATCGTTCAAGGTGGCCACTGATCAGCAACAAATGAACTGAAACTGTCCATAGAGCTGTCATCTTGTTGGTATCTGGCAGTAAATTTCTACGAACTGTCCTCACTTACTACTTACCAGTCGCTATGTCATTGGCAGCTGGACAGCCCGGAGCAATGAAACACTGGATCCCACAGTTTTCCTCATCGAGGCTCTATAGTTCACTCGGCATGGACTTGGAACGCAAAAGAAGAGAGGCTCAGCAAAGACTTTAACTCGACAATTGATTGTGCAGGTTCAGTGGGACAGGGCGGCGAGAGAAAATGAGATAATTAAATCTTCGCCGACGCGTCTCACTTTCAGTTTGTGTGTACTGCTTATAGGAGCAACCGAAAGATGGGGAGTAGGGCCAATTGCAAACGCACCGACGCGCGCGCATCGCATGCCTCGTGTCATGCTCCCTGAAATAAAGCTCACACGAACTACATGCTTTATGGCTTCATGCGTTGCTGGTTCACACGAAACCAAGAGAGTTACACCAAAATGTTTGGGCAAGCACGAAAACTTTATCTGATGTTCACCATCACTCCAAAGAAGCAAGTTGATCGTCTGAGCTAGGCACCAGTTTATTACAGCACAAAGCGCTATTATCACCAGCTCGCCAGTATGTACATAGTAGTGTACGAGCATATATGGTCATGTACACATATTTAGCAGATAAAGCTAGTAAATTAACCCCGGAAACTGGAGGACAAAGATCAGATCATCAGAGTTCACAACCAGACACACATAGTGTGCAGCCATGCATGCACACACGATATACATGCATATATTCAGGTTTATGTCTGTACTCTGTACCATGCATATCATGGGATGATTGATTCAAGTCATGGGCACTTGGGCCTCTTGTGGGCGCCTTCGCCGGTGGTCATGTCGCGGTAGCAGGGGCACTCGTCCTTGTTTCCGGCCGTCCCCGACGGCACGCAGTTGCAGTTGGCGCAGCAGATCCCGCAGTACTTGAGGCAGTCGTCGTGCCGGCTCGCCTTGGAGCACCTCGTCTTGCACCTGCCGTCGCAGAACGCTGCCGCAGCGGCACGCCCGTAGCAGCAGCCAGCCAGCAGGTGCAAAGGAAGAAGGAAAAGATTCAGACATGAGATATATGTCGATAGAATCAAGGCGTGTATATGTAATACTACGCTGCACGTACTACATATGTGGAGAATGAAATGCTTGCGAGTAACTAGTTGTTATTACTATTAACCTGATCCGGCCATGGAGATCTGGAGAGAGGACGAGGCCAGCAGGAGGAAGAGGAGGAGAGCTGCCAGGGTGGTGGTGGTGTGAAGCTTCATCCTGCTCGGGCTGCTTGAGAAGATGCTGGTGATACCACTGATGCTGGTGCTTTGTGTGAGCTTGAGGCTAGGGGTCGATGGTGTAAGAGCGAGATGGTACCACTGGTCTACTGCTGCTAACCAGGCTTTGGGGTTTGGGGGTTATTTATAGCCGTTATTCAGTGTGTTGGCCCGGTTAGTCGAACGCGTGTACAATGCTACCTCAACTTAAGATAAACTTAGCACTATCTAGTACTATTTATTAAATTTTTATCTTTTCTATTTTATTCTATCAGCAATATTTATCATGCTAAGTTAAGAGTATAGCCAGCCGGGAATTCTTTGCTTTGGAGTGTTGGCAAACTAATTTTTTTTTTTTTTGGAAAAGTCATTCTGGTCCCTTGGTCTGTAGCACACAGAGAGCAGTGAGCGACCATGGCATGGTGATGTATTGATGAGCTGTGAGCTGGCATCCAAAAGAGAGTTCATTAGATGCTCGGTTGCTCACACAGTAGGAGTGTAAACGGTCCGGTCCGGATTGGATCGGATAATGGCTAAACCATATCTTTAATCATATGATTTCTCAAAATCAGATCTGATTACGGATGTTTCGGATACGAATATAGGATTGGATATTGTCGGGCACGAATACAGACCGAATACGAATCAAACCGAATACAATTATGAATATTTTATCGAAGTATGAAACACAGCCAAACAACAAATAATTTCAAGTCATATTAACAAAGCGGCATATATATTAATAAGCCAACAAATAGTTTTAACTTTCAAAACATAGCGGCATGTAGATACATTCATAGATAGAAAAAACCAAGTAAACAAGACGATCTAGCATGTATATTTTATTTTAGAAATCAATAAATACCTACGTAATTCATGCAAGTTGGGTTGTTGGGCCTTAGACTAGTTGGGCTATTGCCTGTAGGGTGGGTGGGCCTCCACCAGATATCCAAAATATATCCGAACTCGATATTCGAAAAATTACACGATGCAACGGTATTGATCGTCCCGTATCCGAAACTAAGGCCATGTTCTTTTCAGCATATCGTTGCGTTGGCGTATTACTATAGCAAATTTGAGAGCCCTCGAAAAAAGATTAAAGATTATAAAAATAATTTAAAATGGTTTTACGATCTTTGGAATGAGTACTAATAATCACAAAAAAAGTTACAAATTATCACAACATATAGGCTATATAAAAATAATAAAATTTGCTACAGTAATACGCAACGGTACGTAACGCTAAAAAAAGGCCTAAATATCCGATACCGAAACTGAATCCAAAAATATTCGAAAAAATCGACCTGATTCTATCCGAATCCGGCCGTTCCGGTCTGGGAAATATCCAGACCGATATCCCTGCACATAGTCTAGATCACATAAATTGCTCTTGTATTTACTATGCATGAACTCGTTTGGTACCGGTCTTTTTCATTCTCTTTATCCAAACAAACCAAATCCTAGACACATAGAGGCTGTTTGGAAACAAAATATTTTCATAGCTTTTAGACAATATCATGGTTTTTAAGAATAATATAGTATTTTATACCGTGAGGTGTTTGATGTCTTGGTATTTTATACCAAGAATAATTGATGATGTGGATCTTCTTTTTCTCTCCGATTAATATGGGATTTTCTAGCATTTCATAATTAATATGGTGACTTTATTTAACTCTGCTTTAATATAACGAGCAAGGTGACTTGTATTAATCTATAATTTTTATGGACTCTTATTTCTGTTCTTTTTTAAAAAATATATATGCGAATCAGTCGATAGCCAATATGAACTCTTCCTTTTTATCTCATACGGACCCTTGTCGATATTACTTTTTATTCCAAATTTCTATTTTTTAGTTGTAGCTGATATGTACTCTTTTTAAAATCTGGCATGAGCTCTTATTTCTATTGTGACGCCCGGCGCGCAGGCGGGCGAGCAAGCCCCAGGTGCCGGGCAGCAGGGCAGTAGGGGGCGCAGGGGCCTCACTGTCAGGGACACAGGGCGAGGGAGCAAGGGGGCTCCCTTGCTAAGGATTTCTCCAGGATACGCCGAATCTGGAGCATTTAAGTGTGACGGAACTGCTCTGGACGAAGTGGGCGAGGCTCTGACAATACATGCTTCTCCGCCTTGACGAATGATGTCAGCTACGCTATGATCGTCCCCGTTGCCGTCTCGCTTCGTATCAGCTATAGGGCGACAGTAAAAGCGCTAGGGGTAGGCAATTGCTCCATCTCATCCTAGCCATCCCGCTGTGACAGAAGCGCTGGCAGAGGCAGTGGCAGCCACGACTGGCGCCGAGGGAATGATGGCTACAGTGGGGAGACTCATTAGTGAGTACTGTGTAGCGCGTTGTAGCCTAGGCCAGCCCAGGAATATAAGGGCTGGGGGGGTGTTTGTAAAGGACATTGGGTTTTTTTGGTGGGCTGGTCGGACTCGGCTTCTCCCTGGGGACGTCGGATCTAGAGTGGCTAGCCAGTTCATGCGTTGCAAAGAAGCTTGACCTGGACTAGGGCTATTACCCGATCAAGGGGCCTGAATCTGGGTAAACTCTGAGTGCATGTTTTTGCGCCAAAGGCCGTCCGCAAGAGGACGTGGGGGCTCCGATCGCGCACACCCCCACAGCCGAACCATCGGATTAAGTCCCGGAAAACCTGTCAGCTGAAACACGCCGACAGTTGCGTTGGCGTGTTACTATAGCAAATTTGAGAGCCCTCGAAAATAGGTCTAAAGATTATAAAAAATAATTAAAAATAATTTGACGATCTTGGAAGGAGTACTAATAATCACAAAAAAACGTTACAAATTATCACAACATATAGACTATATAAAAATAATAAAATTTGATACAGTAATACGCAACGATACGTAACGCTAAAAAAAACAAGGCCTAAATATCCGATACCGAAACTGAATCCAAAAATATTCGAAAAAATCCGACCCGATTCTATCCGAATCTAGCCGTTCCGGTCCGGGAAATATCCAGACCCCCTACACATAGTTTAGATCACATAAATTGCTCTTGTATTTACTATGCTTGAACTCGTTTGGTACCGGTCTTTTTTATTCCCTTTATCCAAACAAACCAAATCCTAGACACAGAGAGGCTGTTTGTGTTTGACGAGGAAATTTTTTTATTGGCGTCAAACGGTCCGCAACCCTGAAATAATTTGGCCAAACCAGTCTGGCCCAAATCCAGCGCCCATTATCAAGAAAAACCCTAATTGCCGGTTATAAATACTGGTTAAGGGGAAAACCCTAGAGGAGGAAATCAATCGGCACAGGACACTCAGAGGCGGCGGCTGAAAAGAAAAAAGAAAGGAAAAGGGGAGGTCCTCCCCATCGGTCTCTCTCTCTCTTGGCACACAGGCAAGGATCGGGATCCCCTGACGTTCGTGTGAGAGTGGAGAGGAGAGAGAAAAACGCTTCGATTTTCGTGCAAGTGGCAAAGGAAAGCCGATCGATCAAAATCCGACGGCCGCAGAGAAGCCGACTGCTTCCCTGATGTACGTCAGAGGATCCCGATCCGGCAGGCAGGGCCCGGCGGCGGCCGGGGCGGCCGGCGCGCCGCTCCCTCCTTCCCCTCGGCCCGGCGGCGGGTGGTGCAGGCGGCGCCCCTCCTTCCCCTTGGGCTGCGACCGGCGCGGCGGCGCCGTCCCACCTCCTCTACGCGGCCGCCCGACGACGGCGCCCAGCTCCTTCCCCTCGGCCCGGCGGCGGCCGGTGCAGGCAGCGCTTCCCCCCTTCTCCTCGTCTACGCGGCGACCCAGCGGCGGCCGGTGCCGTCCCCTGTTCACCCGGCGGCCCTCTGCTCCACGTGGCCGGCGGAGCCCTGCTCGACGCGGCGGCCGGCGACCTTTCCTCCACCTTCAGCGGCGGCGGCGACCCCCTTCCTCCTCCACGCGCCCGGCTCTCTCCATCCCAGCACGGCGGCGCGGGCTCCCCACAGCGCGGCGGCGGCTCCACTCCCAGATCCGGCGTTTACGCAGTGGCGGCGGCGTTTTACCCTTTATCCCCCCGGCCTACAGCAAGGTGGCGCCGTCTCTCCCATCGGCAACTCCTCCTTGGCGACGGCGGCAACATCAGCACCGTGGCGGCAACGCTCCTCCAGCATAGCGGCGCGGCAACTTTCCCCATCGGCGACGGCGGCGCCCAAGACGACACGACGGCGGCCAGCGTGCCCCCTCGCTTTCCCTTTCCGGATCCACAGCGGCCAGCTCCACGGCACAGCGGCGCGGCGCTCTCTCCTTCACCGGCAGCGCCCATTCGGCTGCATTGGCCTCGGTCAGATCCCCAGCGCTGCCACCACGGCATCACCTCCACGGCCTGATGCGACGGCCCCGGTGGGCTCCCCCGATCCCAATTGGCAAAGGCGGCGGCGCGGCCATCTTCTCCTCGGCCCAGCACGGTGGCAGGATCTTCTCCGGTGCATGGGTGGCAGTGTGCTCCCTCGATCCAACGCATGGGTGGCAGGCGTGCTCCTCCAAATCCTAGTCAATATCGGCGAACATGGGTGGCAGGCGTGCTCCCCCGTTCTTGGTATGCAATAACGTATGGGTGGCCGGCGTGCTCCCCGGATCTCGATCTACAAAGGCGACGGCTGGATTGTCTTCTTCCTTAAGTGCATGGGTGGCTGCGTGCTCCCCCGGTCACGATCTACAAAGGCGGCGTTATCTTATGGGTGGCCGGCGGGCTCTCCCGTCAGCAATCTATTCAAGCAATGAGACGGTCATCTTTACCGTGCATGGGTGGCCGGCGGGCTCCCCGATCCCAATCGACAAAGACGGCGGCGCGGCCAACTTCTCCTCACCCGACGCGGCCGGCACGACGGCGTCCTCAGCGTCAAGATGGCGGCGCCCGACCTTCTCCAACCATGGCAACGTCTTGATCTCCCCACGGTGTGGCGCAAGCGGCGCCTGAGGTGGTCGGCGTGCCCCTGACCTCGGCCTGGAACGCGGCGACCATCTCTTCCCTGAACCCTAGATCCACACGAAGACGCATGGCTCCGCCCCTTCCTCTGATTCAATACCCGGCGTATGGTGGCGGCGGCTATCTTGGCCCGGCGTGCGGCGGCGACATTCATCTCTCCGGCGTGGCGTCAGGACTCTTCCCCCGGCCAGCGCAACAACAGCATCGTCTCCGGCTCGATGAAGACGGAGACATGTTCCTCGTCTTCCCAACACGCGGTCGATAACGGCTCGGCCGCCTCTACTTCGGCATCTCGAGGCTCGATGTGGCCCTCTCCTCCGAATCCACGCGACGGCATGGTTTCCCCGGCCGCCTTCGCCATATACTACCTACCATATTTCAATCCAACTGGTGGAGGCTGGTTTGCTTCTCCGCCATGCAAGGCCGCACCCGCAGGACATCCGCTCTGCAATATATGACGGCCGGTACCCTACGCGGCACCGTGCACCGTCGTCTTCACCAAGCGAAGAGGCGTGGCCAACATCGCACAAAACGATGCTTCAACTTTAGTGGGATCGCATTCCGCTAAGGGAAATCCTCCCTGAGTCGTCCGACGACCTTCTTCAGCAACTCCGTCAACACCGGCGGGATCGATCATCACGTTGATTGTAGCGGAATAACCGTTCCGTTTCGATGAACCCGGCCCTAAAGGCGAACAAGACCCTGAAGGCCAACGGTATCATGGAGTCCACGGTGTCGGTCAACTCTCATGACGACGAACATTCTGTTAAGGAGATTTTCAACAACACCTTTCTTTGATGATGAATATTCCATCAAGAATAATACGGAGATCCCAATTCCGCAGTGCCACCCGACTCACCTGATGACGAGCATCCTATCAACGGCATCATGGAGACGATGATTCCAAAGATCCTGGAAGCCGTTCGGTGCTCTTCTCCAACGACTCCGCTAGCATCGACGGAACCTACCGTCACATCAACTTAAACGGAACACCGTTTCGACAAGCTTGGCTCTAAAGGTGAATAAGACCTCTAAGGCCGACGGTATCGTGGAGATCCCAATTCCACGGTGCTAACCAACTCTCCGACGACGAACATTCCGTTAAGGAGATCTTCAACCAACTCTTTCGATGACGAACATCCCATCAACGGTATCATGGAGATCCCAGTTCCACGGTATCAACCAACTCTCCTGATGAAGAATATTCCATGAAGGGTACTGTGGAGATCCCAATTCCGCAGTACCGACAAAGACTCCTGACAAGAATATACTGTTAAGGAGAATCTCAATCCCAACTATATCAACTCCGATGATCAAGACTCATCAACGACAAGTCCAAAAGCCAACAAGCGGGAACATCCCCGACGACGCAGCAGAGCCGTCAACTTCAACTTCAAGTCGAGTGCTAACCGTGCATTCCCTCAAGTTCAACTACTCCAACGTGAAGCTTGACGAGGATAAGTTCAAGTGATATGGGCGGGCATAGCCAAGTGTCAAGGCTATGCTAGGCATTATATGGGCCCTGGTTACCCCATGTATTCTGTCGTCGCCAACCAATCCGTCGTCCACCAACTTGCACGGTGAACCACGAAGCAAAGAGAAGAAAAAGACAGTCCAGCAGCTTAATCGGAGGTGTTCCGCAAGCTGGATTGTGGATGTAATTAACCGGGTGTCCTTCCGAGGTCTCGGGATCTAGAACCCGACGATCACCTGGAAAAGAAGTCTAGCCTACCAGGCTACAGATGTCTAATCAACCTGACTACGGAGCGCAATACCAACAAAGAGTTGTACTTCATTGTGACGATGAAATATAAACATCCTTGTCCTCTTTTCTTTTGTGTATTTTTGACAAATACACTGGCACGCCTGCAAACGCGTTCTCGCTGCGGAATTTGTGTGCGTCACAGTTTGAAAACAAAATATTTTCATAGCTTTTAGGCAATATCATTGGTTTTAAGAATAATATAGTATTTTATACCGTGAGGTGTTTGATGTATTGGTATTTTATACCATGAATAATTGATGGTGTGGATCTTCTTTTTCTCTCCGATTAATATGGGATTTTCTAGCATTTCAGAATTAATATGGTGACTTTGTTTAACTCTGTTTTAATATAACGAGCAAGGTGACTTGTATTAATCTATAATTTTTGTGGACTCTTATTTCTATTCTTTTTTAAAAAATATATGCGAATCAGTCGATAGCCAATATGAACTCTTCCTTTTTATCTCATACGGACCCTTATCTATATTACTTTTTATTCCAAATTTCTATTTTTTTTAGTTGTACCTGATATGTACTCTTTTTAAAATCTAGCATGAGCTCTTATTTCTATTAATTTTGAATTACAAATTCTTTATTTTAATCTGATTTGTTCTGATATGGGCCCACAACAATCGATAATGTAGATCTTTCTTGTTCTTTCTCATTGATGTGGGAATTTCTAAAATTTTAGGTTTAATGTGGTGGCTTTGTTGGCCTTGTTTTACTTATATAATAACGAGCAGGGTGCCCCGCGCATTTGTGCGGATAGATTTATAATAATATTTAACCTGACATAGATTTATTTTTATTTTAGCTGATATGAGGTCTTTTTTAACATGACATGCACCCTTATTTCTTACTTTATTATGAATTTCTATTATTTTATTATATATTTGTAGAGGTATCGACTCTTTTTTAAAATATGAGCCATCATAATATGATTCATTGTAATCGATGGTGCAGATATCTCTTTCTTTTAAACTAAGACGTTATAATCTGATCCACTATAATCGGCTGTGTAGATCTTTTTCTTTTTTCTTCGATTAAGGTGAGAATTTATAGTATTTTTATATTAACATGGGAATTCCTAATATTTTTGGATTAAAATGGTGGCTCCGCTTTATTCTGTTTTATATGTGATAGATAGATAGATTTACTAACAAGAAAAAAGGACCCATCTCGAAATCGAGGAATTCAAGATAGAAGGTGGCATGCATCAAAGAAAAAAGAGTTCTTCATCAGGGGGAGCTTAGGGAAGAGAAGACCAGTAACAACAAAGGAGGCAGAAATGGTGGATGCTTCAATTGTAGTAAGAAAGATCATTTTGCTCGAAATTGTGTTTGACAAGGAGGCGTTTTGAAGGAAATATGGTCACTGTCATAATAAAGAAGAATGGGATTTTGAAGCTGGGTTTTCTCAAGAAGCAGTTTTAAGTCGGAGGAGGACATGGAGGCACCTACTTTTGCATCGACAATTGATCCAAAAGTCAATTACAAGGAGGATTGGATCATTGACTATGGGTGCTCAAATCACATGACCAGTGATGACAAGAAGCTAAAGCATATGGCTGACTACAAGGGAAAGAGAGTGATACTGATGGCTTACAACTCAAGATTAGCCATCTCTCATGTTCAAAAGGTGGTCGTTCCAAGGTATAGTACTCAACAAATCCAACTCAATAATGTATATCATGTACCTAGCTTGAAAAGGAGTATATTGTCGATCCTCATCTAATAATAGAAGGAAAGTACATGCCCCTTGGGCCAGAATGTGTGGCCATACTTAATAGAGTGAAGGTGATCGTCACACCTGTTATGGAAGGAAGGAGGAGACAATCTGTCTATGTCCTCTCTGTTGAGTCTGCTTATGTGGACAAAACTCAGAGGAACAAGACAGATGATCTCTAGCATGCGCGTCTTGGACATGCAAACGATAGTAGATTAAAGGAGATGATGAAGAGGAAAGTTTTGAAGGGACTTCCTCAACTGGACATCCAAACAAAAACGGTATGTGCTGGTTGTCAGTATGGAAAGGCTCATCAATTGCTATAAAAAATCTAAAAATAGGCCCAAGTAGGCCCAAGACACCATTGGAGCTCATACACTCAAATGTTTTCGGCCCAGTTAAGCAAATATCTCTTGGAGGGATAAGGTACATGGTGACCTTTATTGATGACTTCTCTAGGTACGTGTGGGTCAACTTTATAAAAGAAAAGTCCTGACACTTTTACAACGTTTAAGGATTTTAAATAAAAGCTAGAAAGTGAACTCAACAAAAAAAAATCAGTGCCTCCTCACTAACAATGGGAGAGAGTATTTATCCAATGACTTCACCATCTATATTAAAGAGCACAATATAAATAGACGATTAAATTTCCCAAATACTCCACAACAAAATGCAGTGGTGGAGCTCAAGAATCGTCATCTTGCTCAAACTTGCCGAAGCATGCTCCACGCCAAGAATATACCTGGAAGGTTTAGGGTCGAGTGTATGAGGATAACATTCTATGTAATTAATAGACTGCCTCAACCCAATCTAGGATTCAAAACCCCTTACCATATACTATGGAAGGTAAAGCCAATGGCCAGCCATCTCAAAGTATTTGGTTGTGTCTGTTATGTGTTTGTACCTGACCACCTAAAAAGCAAATTTGAGAAGAAGGCAATTCAGCGCATCCTCATCAGCTATGATGATTCAAAAAAAGGTTAGAGGTGGTGTGATCCAACCACTGGAAAATGTTACACCTCATGGAATGTGGTGTTTGATGATTTTTTGCATGGTGGTCACCTCAGAAGGTCGAGCTACCCAAATCTCATAGCTTGGAGCAGGTTTTAGAAGAAATCAACAAAGAGGAGGAGGATTTGACACCATCTCTAAGCAAAGACAAAGAGGGTTCACCAGGTAAAGTCAAGAGCCCTTAAAAGATTGGCGTACAAAAGTTAATACAAGAGAATCCTCAACCACAACAAAAGGAACTTGAAGAGCCTGTTCAAGAACTACGGATAACAACAAGGCAAATCAAGTCTAATCTAAGGCATGCAAATATTGTCCTTATTGACTAGTCCATATCTACTGAGCGATCTTTCTATGAAGTTTCAAAAGGCCCTAAGTTCCAAAAAGCAATGGAGGAAGAGATTATAGCGCTAAAAGAAAATCAAACATGGGATTTAGCGCCAAGACCAAAAGTAGGTAAAACCCATTGTAAATGGGTTTACAAGGTAAAGAATTGTCTATATGGCTCAATTGAAAGGTATAAGGCTCGACTTGTGACTCAAGGATTCTCTCAATAGTATGGATTAGATTATGAAGAAACATTCAGTCCAATTGCTAAGGTCACAACTGTTCGAGTCTTGCTTGAATTGACTCCTTGCAAATCTTGGAAGTTATGGCACATGGATGTCAATTATGCCTTCTTATATGGCGAACTTGACAAGGAAATCTATATGAAGAAATCAAGAGGTTTCGAGAGCAAGCTCTACCCCGAATATGTTTGCAAATTGAAGAAGACATTGTATGGCTTAAAGCAAGCCCCACGGGCATAGTTCGAGAAAATCGGTGAGTTTGTTGTACAAAGTGGATTTAAAGTCGCTCCATCAAACTCTAGATTATTTGTGAAAGTCAAGGAAGATAGACTAGCAATAGTTCTAGTCTATGTCAATGACTTGATCATCACATGAAATCATGTTGAGGAGATGCAAAGGACAAGAGAAAATCTCTTAGACCGATTTTAGATGGAGCTTGGAGATCTGAAACATTTCCTTGGACTAGAGATGGAGCGTACAAAGGAAGGACTATTCTTGTGACAACCAAAATATTCTAAAGATTTCCTTCAAAGATATAGCGTGCTTGACTGCAAATCCGTTTCTACACCATTGGATCCCTATGTGAGGCTTCAAGAAGATGAAGAGAAAAATATGAGGATGAGACTATGTGTCGACGGGTAGTCGGGGGGTCTCATCTATCTGATATTAACCCCACCAGATATATCTTACTCAATTGGCATGGCCAATCGACACATAAGCAACCCATAGAAGGCTCATCTTGATGCAGTCAGGTGTATTGTCAGGTATGCCAAGCGCACCATCAATTTTGGTATTCTATACAAGAATTCAAAAGATTGCTAGGTGATTGGATATTGAGACACCGACTATGCTGGAGATTGTGGGACACGACGGTCAACCACAAGATACTTCTTTAGCGCTGGATCAGGGGTCATACCGTGATGCAACAAGAGATAAACTACTATAGCACCATCTAGTATTGAAGCAAAGTATCTTTCAACGACAATGGCAGCATAAGAAAGCACATGGCTTAAGCAATTGATGGATGACCTTCACAAGCCAATTGAATACGAAGTAACGATTTTTTGTGATAATCTTTCTTCCATTCAGTTCATAGAAAGTCCACTTTTCCATGCAAGGACCAATCATATAGAAGTTCACTATCACTACATAAGAGAAAAAAGTCATTGTGGGAAGAAATTGAGATGGTGTGAACAAGAATAGATGAGTAGGTCGTTAACATCCCCACAAAGGGTATCAACAGGACTAACTTTGAAAAGTTCGAGAGGCACTCGATGTGGTCTGCAAAACAATTCTAGTATGAAGTTTGCCTTGATGGAGAGTGTTGGAACGGGCACAACCTCTAGAAGTCTCTCAACCAGACATGACATTAGTTGAGAATTGCAAATGCATATTTTATATTCTTCTAGAATACTGAAGAGTTTCCATGAAACACTTAAAATTTTCTACTAAAGTATTGAAAGTAGCCATGCGTAACGTTCCTAAAACTTCCAAATTTTGCATGAAAATTTTTCGCAAAAACCATTATTCAAGTCCCCAAAGCTACCATGCATTTCCTATTATCTTCCAAATATATCTCCCATTTTAATCCATTAAGAAAATACCTTCTTTCAATTTTCCTGTTAAAACCATCTCATAAAATATCACATTTTATATCATATTTGGATTCCTCTCGTTTTTCTGTATTTTTGGAGCCCAAGATCACATTTTTTCTGAGCTTCCTACATTTTTCCACAAATTCTTTAAGCCTTTATTCAATTTTCTAGGATTTATTTAACCCTTTAAACCCCACCTTTCCTTTTCTAGAAACCCCCCAAAAATGCGCTTTCCATTTTCAGATTATGCTTTCGGGGTCGCTCCCTTCCCCTCTCTAGGCGCAAGCCTCGGCCTAGCTTGGCCCCTGACTATTCGGCCCAATCAGCCAATCCAGTGCGCATAATTGGCTACAAATGGCTCCGATCAATACCGCTCAAATCAGACGGCCATGGAGAAGCGACGTCGCCTAAACCGCCATACCCTTTCGGTTAAGGAGATCCAACTGTTGCGACTTATCCTTCCTGCGATCGAACAAATGATCATTGTCATCCACCTCTGGACGTCACCGCCACCCCTGAAACCACTGCCGCCGCTAGTTTTGCTGCCACGCTCGCCGAAATATCTTCTCCGATGCCGTCCTTGAGCCCCTCGACGAGATTTTACCTCCGATGGATTGCTCTCCGCCGTGGCTACCTAATCTTCCACCTCAGCATCGTTATCTGGCCACATCATCATATGAATTGCTCGCCGCCACGTCGCAATGCCGCGCCGCCGTGGAAAGCCATCTCTGGCTCATCGTCGTCACGAGCATCCTATAAATAGGGCCCCGGAATCCTCATGAAGCTCCAAGCCCACCCCCATAGCCAATTCCCTCTCCTCTGCTGCATCCAGAGCTCCCTCGCACCACCTTCCCCTCCATCTCCGGCGAACTGTCGTCCGACCACCTCCGCCCTTCTCCGACCTCAACCCCAGCACACAAAAGGTGCAACTCGACATCGCCAAGCAAGCGCTGCCATCGCCAACCACCCGCGCCACCCGGAGCATCGTCATTGACGTCTCTCGAAGCCGCCGTCGCATCGACCTCGTCGCGCCGCAGAGCCGCCATCTGCGGCCACCTCGAGCGCCGCCACCTCTGTGGTTAGCTTTCCCATGCCATCAATTGCATCTCCCCGATCATTGTCACCTCGCCTCCGGCCACACCTCGCCACCGGCGAGCTTTCCTCCGCTGGATTCCCAATTTCCCCTGTCTGTGTCACTAGCAACCGGGTCCCGCATGTCAGTCGCACCTGCCAGCTCCCTTTCACTGCCAGATGGGCCCCTCTTGTCAGGGTGCGCTGCCTTCCACTTGGGCTTAGCCCATTATTCCCCCTACAGCCCACCAATTCTTTTCCCCTTTTCTTTAAAATTCCAATTCACAGAAATATGCAATCTATTTATTAAAATAGCAAATTCCATCCAAAAATTCTACAGAAATTCTCCAAATTCTAGAATTCAAAGTAGTATTTTACAAAAATTTAAAATACCCATTTTTCAAAATTAAATTATAAAAATGTTTTCTTCCTCTTTTTATAAGAAAAATACCCTTTCTACATTTATCGTTATTTTCCTAAAATCCAATAAAATTATTTATTTATAAATAATCCATTTAAAATTATATTCATAATATTTCACCCTTTTTCCAGCATTAAATTCCATAAATGAATTCTTTTATCTCTCTTACTTAAAAATGCTTTTCCTAGGAAAATGCCTTTTAAATTCACCTCTATTCTGAAAAATCCCAAAAAATCCAAATAAGAGCATTTTATCTGGATATTTTGTTTAAAATAATAATATTTATAAAATTTCCACCCTTTTTATCGCCAGTAAAATCCGTCTCAGGCTCGGATTGCTGTTAAATACAATCCCTGGAAAATTTGAACCCCACATGTAGTCATAGGCCCTGTCATTCTTTCCCATCCAGAAAACTTACCAAGATAGTGCCAAAATCGTTTTTCTCTCCATACTATATCATTTCATCCGAAGTAATGCCAAACTCCACCATCACCAATTCCATTTATGAAAATTCTCCATAAATATTGAAAATCATACAAACCATCACCATGCTAGCCAACCCTAGCTCTTTCCCAGAAAAGATACCACCCAAATCCATTTTCCATGCATTCATGCCTCATGCATTTTCATTTTGGTTTTTAACTTAAATGTTTATTGGATTTTCACCGTCTTTTTCTTAGGATAGACGTCATCGCCCGGATCAATTACTTAGAAATATCCAGAGAATTCATGGAATCAAAGTAATCTACTAAAGGCAGGTTTTCCATCCTTTGATGCACTTTGGAATTCCTAATTGTCAGTTATTTATTTAATTATTGCATTGCCTTCTAGTTATTTATCTATGGGAATTCCCTTGCTTAATAGGCTGTTTGGTTGCCTGCATCCAAGGAGTTTTGCATCTAGAGATACAAAACTAGGGTGTTTGGTTGTCTTCTCACCAATTTGAACCAGGCTCTCCAGATGCAATTACCCCCTCCGGGCCAGGCTCTGGAGATACGACCAAATTGGGCGTTTCCTCAGAGCCAGGCTCCGCGGATGCAGCAACAACCACGTGAGCGACACATTTGATTCATTTATTTGCTATATCTTTTGATTAGTATTTTCGATTATCGAACTGATTTCAAAAATGGGTTATTGATATTTTTCGAACAAAACGAGACCACACTTGCCATATAAATTTTAAAAGTTTAAAATTTTCATTTTTGAATTTATTTATTTATGAGATTTTCTTTTGAATTTTTTTTATTTTCGTAATTGATTTTTTGTTATTTTGATTTTCTAGAATTTATTTTTAAATATGTTTCATCCCTCTTTTGAATTTCTCCATGCCATTCTCTCCTTAGTGCAGTCAACCAAACAACATCTCTACCCAGCCTATACAATCTCATATACCTAACCAAACAACAACCATTTGCATCATCTCAGCCTGGCTCGGCTCATACAACCTGGTTCAACCGAGAAGGCAACCAAACAGCCTATAAACTATTTATATTCCATCATTTTATGTAGCTTAGATAATCTAAACTCCACCGCTAAAAGCTCTCCCAAAATGGTTAAACCTTACAAACTCTAGAAAAGGAAATCTATTTATGTATTCCAAAAAGTAGATTAGTAATCATTGTCCATATGATAAAGTGGTTAATTGATATGGAAATGAATTGTGGAGGAAAATGGAAATGTAAAGGCTCAAGGCATTAGCAAGGTTACTGTAATGACTTGGAGGGCGGGGCATTGCCTTAGTGTTTTCACAATGCTTGCGCGGTTTTCTGCAATGCTTGAGCGAGTGAGTCACTAGCAAGGTTACCATGGTGATTGTGCGGAGCTTAGCATTATTGGGTTTATTTTCTCAATATCTGCAATGTATGTGGGATGTTGCAAAACCTTGGGTTTTATTAAATAAAAATGATACATTGAGCATCCAACCATATTAGAAGTTGTTATATGGGTAAAGTTGGATAGGTTCTACAAGCTGATAACAAAAACATCGATGGATTTATCTCAGGTATATGAGGTTGTGTCAAGTGGGCGATGCCTCCTTTATTCATAATACTCATGATTTTTGAAATGGTGATTGTGATAAGTTGTGGTGAAAGGAGATAGAACTGTTTAAATCCATTTTTGATGTTTTAAAATATGCTTTAATCAAGCGATAATTCTTTATTCAAATATCACATCATTACCACATAAAATACAACCATAACCCTTCTTTGATACTGATTGCATATAGTTAATATTCATGTTTCTATTAAAACCTGCAAGTATGGTTGGTACTTACCCGTTATTCGGGAACTGTTCATTTAAAATGAACATAACCCCTTTTCCTCTATTGCAGATTTGGAATTTATTCTCTTCCTTGGAAGATATGGATCATTCGGCTCAAAAATCTAGTTTATCATATATCACAAATTTAGAGGTAGGAGTATTTTGTATTTTACCACGAGTTGGTACTGTATTTTTTTGCACTCTGATATTAAAGCATGAATTTATAGTAATTCTGGAGTGTTATTATTTTCATCCCAGGGGATTAGTTTCGGGTAAATCTTTTATCGAGAATTGGTCCCCACACCATGAGAGCAGATATTTGTATAACAAACTTTAGAAATGTGTAGAACTTTACTATGTAATTGAGAACTTCTATAAAGTAGGTTGTAGAAGAGTGTAGGGAAAGAGAGCCATGATCTTGTCTTATAAATAGAAGTGCCCTCCTATTGCCACGCCATACCATTAAGGAGCATGGTTGGTGAGTGTAACGTACAAGAGTGCTATATAGTGAGAGTGTTAGAGTGAAAGAGTGGTAGCTTAGCCACTCTTATAATATTTATATATAAATAATAACCTCTTTTTTTGTAAGTAGCAGTCTTCCAACCATTACCACACAGTTTGAGGTCTATACCTAATTTGAGATCCAACCAAACAACATCGGACTATTACTAGAATACTTCTTCCATTCCAAATAAAATATCAGGAAGCTATAACTCTTTTAGATAATTTTGTATCCATATGATGCGCTAACACTTTTAGTTCCCCATGGTGGGGAGGTCACGCATGATCATCTGTATCTCAAATTGTGTTCAGACTCATTTAGTGCCGCTGACTAGTTGGTATGCAACGAGTTTAAATATGTATGTTAACTTGTATATTTTCTAACATCCTTTGTAGGTCAAATAGATCATATAGAAGTTATTTTAACAATGAATAACCATGATGCTTTACAATCAACTTTTTCAGAAAAAATGACAACTCTCTATAAGTTAACTTTATGAGGCTAAATTAAATCGATGTATATTTTGATACGTCGTGTAATTTAATTTAAAGTAAGAGATTTCCTTATCACCACCGATAATAAAGAGGTAGAGAAAACAATAAAAGACATAAGGAAAAGTTCAGTACCCTTGTGTCTTTAAGTATTACATCTTTCCCCCTAGAAGGAAGCCCTAGGACTTTTGAAACCAAAGGTTCAATTAGGAATTTATTATCCCCAAACTTAATACTTCTTTCTTTCATGTCAACACTGACCACCAACAAGAATATAAGCTTGTTGTTAAGCTTTAAACTATATGGCTTCATCAGGAGAATGTTCTCGAAGTCAATATCAGTAACAGAATTTTTTCATTAATCAGAAAGGACATTCAGAAGATTGGTCATCTCATCAACTTCACAAACAATAAAAGAAACTTATGCAATTAAAAATGAGGTAAAAGCATTTATTCTAAATCCGAGAGTAGAAAAGAAAATACGGGTCACGAGAAAGTCAGTGTTCCTTCTATAAAGAAGTGTAGCGTCAGCCATAAATAAATATTTTTCCTTTCTATCCAGCAGTTGATGCTTTCTGTAGTAAAGAAAGAAACTCTTAGAGTTAGCACGTGCTGGGGTGAAAATGGAATCACAAATTCCCCCGCTGATCCAAACAAAAATGAGAAAATATTTTTTTTGGAACAAAAGAATCTCTTCTCAATCTCTATTTCCCCTTGAAGCTACTCTTGAATCAATTCTTAGTTAAATACTTTAGATCGATGGAATCCTGTAGTTGGGTTGGTTTGTGGATATCGAATGTGTCGGTGTCTGGGAAATAGGCCTACTGAGGGCAGCAGGTCCACGGACCGGCAGGCGAATTTGTAGTTGAAATGAGGCCCAACGACAACCCTTCCCAGCAGCCCGGAGCGGCGACCGAGCTCGCGGGGGCTCTGGCCACGCGGTCTCCCCAGACTACGCCTGGTGCGACTCGGGATCCGGGTACAAATCCGTCGTAGGGTGAGATTGAGAGGGGGTGCGAGAAGAGGCGAAGGAAATACAAACCATGGGAGACAAGTGATTTTTACCCTGGTTCGAGCCCCCACTGCTAGGTAACAGCTCTACTCTAGCACTCGTTGATTATCTGGTGGAAACAGTACAAGGGCACCGAGACCGGGCTAGAAGGCGCCGATACCGAGCTTACAGGGGAGTTTCGGACACTTAGGTGGCTAGAATCTACTGTGCTAAGGCTACCGCTAAGGAAGCTTCAGATGCTCGTCCTCTCTTAGGCTGTAGACTTGGCTTCGATCGGATGCCCTGCTGCGTTGGGCAGGCTTCTCCTTTTATAGGTGCAGCGGGCTGTCCGGAGCTGATACGGCGGGCCCAGTGCATATTTCTGCTTTGTCCATCTTTAGTGGCGGCGCCCTTGTCTTGTTCCCGGGCTCCGTCCTGTATGTGGCCTGCAAAGAGAAGCTTTTCTGGTCAGTATTGGACACGTGTTCGTCTCGGTATGCCGATACGGGGACGCAGTCTGCACATGGAGAAAACACTTTCCCTTTATCCCCTATATGGCATTGACTGGTCGGAGCCAGTCTCACGCCACCCGTTGAGGGCGTCGCATAGCGTGACAGCTGTTGCCATTTGCCCAAGGGGCAAAACGACATGGCGAGCTACCCGCGTGGCTCCCCCCGTGCTACGGATACCCCGGGGAGGTACAGTTCTCTCGGTAAGATCGAGGAAAGTATGGTGGGGCACGACAGCTGTCGCCGCCTGCCCAAGGGACGGGCGGACTGTCCGCGAGCCCCTCTTCCGGGCTAAGGATAGCTCGGGAGGTGCGCAACACTCCTGGTTAGGTCCGAGGGAGGCGTAGTTGTCTTGGTCAAGCCCTGGGATGGCCCCGACGGGCTAGACGTCTCTTTTGGTACGGCCGGGGATGGCCTTCTGGGCTTTTTCTATACGCGGCAGGCCGGTACGGATCCGGCCCAAGGCCCGTCTCGGGTGGGCCGATTACGAATCACCAACATAATGATTATCAACTAAGGGCAACCGTGTAGGGTTTTGAGGAGATGTCATTCAGCTAGTTTATCTTTTCAGCCTCACACAACTAATTTCAGCTCGACCAGTTTATTTTATTTAGTTCAGTCAATCTGAACATGATATTCAGTTTTAACTTCAGATTTCTAAGGATGGCATGTACACACCGAGCTTTCAGTTTTAATTTCGGATTCGTAAATTTTTTTTAACATAGATAATTCCCAAGAACGGATGATGAACCGGAGGCAAATTCGGATCCTTGGGAAATCAGGCCCAATAACCCGACTCCATCATTTCTTATTGAGACAAAAAAAAAATGATAAGAGTGCCCTAGCCTGAGCCACCACATGATCATCATCTGACAGAGAGGACAAGAGTCTTGACAAGGGGTCCAAGGAATCCATCGACAGCAGTCCACCGACAGCTCGCCCAGATATGCTCATTTTGTTTATCGCTCCCATTAGATTAATTATCACGCTATTATTATATTTTATTTTTCATTTTCCGGTCGCTGATTAGTCCCCGTACTACCAAGAGGAGAGGTTAATTACACCCACCTTGTGAGAGAGTGACCTTTTACCAATTAAGGTGTGCATGCACACATTCACGCATTTATAACCGCGTGTTAGTATTATTATTTTTTCCAACCACTCTTCTCAGTACTACTGCTACACAAGGCTCTCATTTCCTCTTGTACTTGTACCAAAGAGCACTAGCCAGGAGGTAAACAGCGATGGTAATTAAAGGCTGGGAGATAAAATAATGTTCGTTTATTATGCGTATTGAATTAAAGCAACAGCAATACCTCATTGTACTGCATCATCATTCTGTCATTTCTTGCAAAATTATCAGCAACCCTAGCTAGTCTTTCTTCTTCTTTTTTTCCCTTTCATATGTCCTAGTGGATGAGTGGAATACAATACTATGGTTCAGTGGGATGTATGCGGCTATGTATTTTATAAGGACTGTTTGATGCTGGCTAACGACTCGGGTAGAGTGGTGAGTACCTACATTAGATTACAATGGAATATCTCATACATAATTATTACAAGGGTCCTGCAGATGAGATGATACACACCCTAATATGCATGCAGGTGATAGAGATAAAGAAATGGTTGTAAGAGTAATCGTTGGCTACAAAACAAAGAGAGAAGCATCATCTATAGGGCATCTCCAAGCCCTAAATTTTAGTACATTAATTTCCGAACATGCCGTGTCCTACCACGGTTAAGCTATGCATACAGAGAGGAGAAAGGCACGGAGAAATAGCAGCTTGTGAGTCACCGATCCGTGCGTGGCCTTGAGCTTTCTTTGCCCCAAGCTTTGAGCGACGGTAACCGCTTTGCGAAGGAGAGCAATGGAGAGGCGCAGGTTAATGCCGTCGCTTTCTTGCATTATTGGGGCCTCTCTTTTTTTTTTTGTCACGTACAGTTTTGATGAGATACGAACAACCATGCGTCTTCCTTCCCAGATCTATAGAAGTTAATTGCAGCAAAGGCCTACCGCTCTCTTCTCCATTCCCCCCTTGTGGCAACACCCAAAATCCAAATGCACCACCAACTAACAAAGTAACAAGTCACTAGGCTCCCCTTGTTTTTGCTAGTGAAGTCTAAGCAACAACGGTAAGGAGAATACGCAAGAAGAATATGAATAAGAGAAGAATCGAGGATTTGCCAACTCGTAAAAATTGGCAATTAGATTTGCCACCTAAATCAATGACATGTGATCCCAGAATCACGATGTGCCATTGACATATTAAGTGATAAACTATTTCAATTTTTTGGAATGTTTCGTCATTTTTATTTTTGAAAAAACTTTGCTAGCAATTTCAAAGCAACAATACCAGAGCAGTAACAAAAAATATGGTTCCAAAACTACGCGCGGCCGTGAATTGCTCGCGCTCTTGGTAGGTTACAAATTTGTAGCCATTAGCAGTAAGAGAATCCACAGAAAAACTGTAAACTAAATGAAGGTACGAACAAAATGTCTGATAAAGAAAAAATCTTTTAGATTGCATTATAAAATGTGAAAAATTTTAAAGAGATGGATAGTGTGCAATTAGCATCTCCACTAGCAACTTTAAATATACACTTTATAACACTATTCACCGCACATTCTTTTTTTTTTGAACCAGGAGACACAACCCCAATTCCATTCATCAAGAACAGAATTACAAAGTTCAGAAAACAACATATACACCAACAAACTTGCTGATGTTATCTAAAGTTCAACACCAGATCAAACAATCTAATACAGCAAAAGACAACCATCATCACCCAGCCTAAAGCAACATACATTCCAAAATTAACGAGTTTTTGATATCCTCCACAACCCCAAAACAGCACCTCCTTCGGGCTTCTCACTCCCACAGAACCAATCCTCACTTAGGCCCTCTTTGATGGCTTGTTTAGTTTTAGTTTAGTTTTTGTTGGTAAAATTTGACCACCTTTGAAAGTGGTATGAAAAGGCTAAATAAATTATTTAAAAAATATTTTTGAGATCTTTGAGAAAAACCCTACAAAGCTATAAAAAATTATTTTCAAAAAATAAAGTGAATGGTGTATATAAAAATAACAAAAGTTGCAATCCCAACAAAAACTAAACTAAAACAAGGTATCAAAGAGGCCCTTAATCAAAAATACCCTAATCCCCCAGACACCCTTGCTGGCCACTCCTGTCAGAATCCATCAACCCCCGTTCTTCCCCTTGCTTTGCAGCCAATTTCTGGAGTACCTTCTTCATATGATCTGCTCCCAGACGCTAGATGTCTTTGTTTTCATCTGTATACATACCCGCCCAATAAACCACAAAAGCACAAGCCGAATGTATGATCGTTGGCGGCGAATAAATCACATACTCATCAAAGCACCACTTATTTCTAGCCAACCAAATAGCCCATAATACAGTAAGGATACACACCCCTACAAGCTTCTTCCCCTCAGGCCAGATTTTAATAAACCACTTAAAAGCATCTCCAAAACTCACAGGCCGATTTTTTACTTGAAAACAGAGAGCTACCACACTCCAAATCACTCTAGCCGAAGAACAACAAAAAATAAATGATTTACATTTTCATAACAGGAAAAAAATACAAAAAGGATTTCCATTCCACCCCCTGCAAATTAGTCTGTCTTTAGTCAAAATGGCTTTATGGCAAACAAACCAAGCAAAAACTTTAATTTTCATAGGCACCTTCACTTTCCAAATCAAATCAGTCCATCTCAAATGTGTATTTTCTTGGCCACAAATAAAACTATACATGCGTTTAACTGTAAAACCTTTCTCTGAACTACCAACTTTCCAATTAAAAGCATCCCTCTCTTTTCTAAAGACCATCATTTTACAATTCTGAATCACCCCCTTCCAAGATTTTGTTAAATCTGTTCCTAGCCACTTTCTAAAAGACAAATTCCAATCTTTCTGCTTTGCTTCAAAAACCGTAATATTTTGACAATCACTAATCTCAAATAACTCAGGGAAATTGTATTGAAGAGAAAAATCTCCAACCCATCTCTCTCTCCAAAATTCCACCAATCTTACATCATCCAACTTAATTACTCTATTACACAAATATAAATCTCTAGTAAACAAAATGTTTTCCCAAATTGCAGAATCCTGCACATTGATTTTAATTTGAGACAGATTCACCACACATTCTATCAATCTTTAATTTTTCATATTTTACGGTGCACAATAAAAGATTCTTTTCCTATATTTCTACACATTCTATTTTATAGATTCTGCTTCAAATGCTCTAATAAAATGTGTATTTCGATGTCCAATTACCGGCAGGCAGTAGCTAGCGCCGGGTCGGCGCTCGCGACCGCCATTGCCGCCGTCGAGGAGAGGGGCAGGAGCAGCGGCGGCGGCGGTGGCCGTTGAGAGGAGGAGCGGCGGCGGGGCAAGATGTTCGGGCGGGACCCGTGGGGCGGGCCGCTGGAGATCTCGAACGCGGACTCGGCGACGGACGACGAGCGGAGCCGGGACCTGGACCGGGCGGCGCTGATGCGGCAGCTGGACGAGACGCAGCAGAGCTGGCTACTGGCCGGGCCCGGGGACCAGGCCGGCAGCAAGAAGAAGAAGTACGTCGACCTCGGCTGCATGGTCGTCAACCGCAAGGTCTTCATGTGGACCGTCGGCACAGTCCTCGGCGTCGGCCTCTTCATCGGCTTCGTCATGATGATCGTCAAGCTCGTCCCGCACAAGCGCCCCCCGCCGCTGCCCCCCGACCAGTACACCCAGGCCCTGCACAAGGCCCTCATGTTCTTCAACGCCCAGCGATGTGAGTCATCTTCTTCCGTTTGCTTGCTCATGAGTTGCTCCCCCCTGCACATACCACAATTCCTCAATTTTCCAGAGTTCAGATCCGGTTTCAGATTAGCAATGGCGTGCACATGAACCTTGCAAGCGACAGCTGCTGCTTGTGCTGTCAGTTTCTGGCCTTCCGTCCATATATGGTCTTCTCATTTCTGGAACAAAGATTACTCCATTGACGACATATATACCCATCTTGCATATTTAAGAAAACCGCAATCCACGTGGGACGAAAAGAGGGTATTTTCACAATTGTTTTGCATCCTGATCTGAAATAGAAAAGCAAAAATCACTATCAGTTTATATGGCCAACTAAGTTGGTGGAAAAAAATTAGCACCGACAAAAAAAGAAGTTATGTTCACCTTCTGACGATGTGTGTGGTCTCGGGATGTCAGCTGGCCCGCTGCCGAAGCACAACGGCGTGAGCTGGAGGGGCAGTTCCGCCATGAAGGACGGCCTCTCTGACAACACCGTCCGGAGGAGTTTGGTCGGAGGCTTCTACGACGCAGGGGATGCCATCAAGTTCAACTACCCCATGGCCTGGTCCATGACCATGCTCAGCTGGAGCGTGATCGAGTACAGGGCCAAGTATGAGGCGATCGGCGAGCTCGACCATGTCAAGGAGCTCATCAAGTGGGGCACGGACTACATCCTTAAGACCTTCAATTCATCGGCCGACACCATCGATCGAATCGTTGCGCAGGTTTGTCATAGAAGCCGATCATCTATCTGACTATGAAGATTTGCTCTTTCCCAAGAAATCAAGCATCGGATAATCAGATCCACTCCCTAGATTGAGTTAACTTATAGTTTCTTTCAGCACATCACTGATGCCATTTGGAACTTCATTGTTGCAGGTGGGTCAAGGTGACACCTCTAAAGGCCCGGTGCCTAATGACCACTACTGCTGGATGAGACCAGAGAATATCGATTACCCCAGGCCTGTGTATGAGTGCCACTCTTGCTCAGACCTCGCCTCTGAAATGGCTGCTGCCCTTGCTGCAGCGTCCATTGTGTTCAAGGACAGCAAGAAATACTCGGACAAGCTCGTCCATGGCGCCAAGGCCCTGTACAAGTTCGGCAGGACGAACCGCGCGCGATACAGCCCCAATGGCTCCGATCAAGCACTGTTCTACAATTCCACCAGCTATTGGGACGAGTTCGTGTGGGGTGGCGCATGGATGTACTTGTCTGCCACCGGCGAAAGTTCTGACCATTGAACCTCTCAGGTTTCATGGCATCAGATACACCAGCCATTGCTGAATAACAGATATAATACCAATTAGGTTTCTGGAATGTTGGAAATATAGGCATTATATCAATCCCGAAATTAATTATACGACATACCAGAAGAAACACCAAGCAGGCCAACAGGTAATTCATACTGGCAATCAATAAAACCGTAGCCGCGCACTCGCGGCCACTGGAGTCAGAGGAGGATACTTACGTAGGGATCGGCGAAGAGGAGAACGCGAAGAGGTAACGTCCGGCCGTAGAGGAAGTAGACGACGTCGAGGTTCACAGGCGTGAGCGGTCGCGCGGATGCGCTGCCTAGAAACCTAATTGCCGCCCTCCCGTGCAGGTCTCACAGCAGCAATTGGAACGGAGATCCCGCTCTCCCTCCTCTTGGTGCACGCCGAGAGGAAGGTTGACGAGGAACTAGATCGCACGAGGACTCAACGCAGCAGATGGAAAAACACGAGAGAACGAGTGAGTCTCCCCACGCAGAGCGGACGCACGTTGCACGTCGTGCGCGTACTGGCAATCAATAAAACCGTAGCCGCGCACTCGCGGCCACCGGAGTCAGAGGAGGATACTTACGTAGGGATCGGTGAAGAGGAGAACGCGAAGAGGTAACGTCCGGCCGTAGAGGAAGTAGACGACGTCGAGGTTCACAGGCGTGAGCGGTCGCGCGGATGCGCTGCCCAGAAACCTAATTGCCGCCCTCCCGTGCAGGTCTCACAGCAGCAATTGGAACTGAGATCCCGCTCTCCCTCCTCTTGGTGCACGCCGAGAGGAAGGTTGACGAGGAACTAGATCGCACGAGGACTCAACGCAGCAGATGGAAAAACACGAGAGAACGAGTGAGTCTCCCCACGCAGAGCGGACGCACGTTGCACGTCGTGCGCGTACTGGCAATCAATAAAACCGTAGCCGCGCACTCGCGGCCACTGGAGTCAGAGGAGGATACTTACGTAGGGATCGGCGAAGAGGAGAACGCGAAGAGGTAACGTCCGGCCGTAGAGGAAGTAGACGACGTCGAGGTTCACAGGCGTGAGCGGTCGCGCGGATGCGCTGCCCAGAAACCTAATTGCCGCCCTCCCGTGCAGGTCTCACAGCAGCAATTGGAACTGAGATCCCGCTCTCCCTCCTCTTGGTGCACGCCGAGAGGAAGGTTGACGAGGAACTAGATCGCACGAGGACTCAACGCAGCAGATGGAAAAACACGAGAGAACGAGTGAGTCTCCCCACGCAGAGCGGACGCACGTTGCACGTCGTGCGCGTACTGGCAATCAATAAAACCGTAGCCGCGCACTCGCGGCCACCGGAGTCAGAGGAGGATACTTACGTAGGGATCGGTGAAGAGGAGAACGCGAAGAGGTAACGTCCGGCCGTAGAGGAAGTAGACGACGTCGAGGTTCACAGGCGTGAGCGGTCGCGCGGATGCGCTGCCCAGAAACCTAATTGCCGCCCTCCCGTGCAGGTCTCACAGCAGCAATTGGAACTGAGATCCCGCTCTCCCTCCTCTTGGTGCACGCCGAGAGGAAGGTTGACGAGGAACTAGATCGCACGA
>SPJY01031878.1:2439194-2500600 GCA_005191435.1 Raddia distichophylla
CTCACTCGTTTGGAGAGTGGATTGAAGTTTGCACAAGCTCAATGTTGCCCTACATTATCTTGTCACTGGTTACATTATGGGCTTCATTCGCATGACCTGTTGAAATCTTTCTTTAATGCCATCATCGATGGAGTGACACAACTCTGCTGGCAAAGCCTCCTCACCAGCCTCCTCAATTGCATCCTTCACAAGCTTGTACGTGTGTTCCCTTGGCAAATGCCCACTTTCAACCATCTGGATCATGAGACGCCTCGCTTCCCCAACCCGCCCGCTCTCGCACAGCGAGTGGATAACAGGTGTATACGTGCTTGAAGTTGCCACTCCATGCCCCCTCGCCACCATCGCCCTCATCCACTCGACAGCCTTGTCTGCCTCATTCACCACGCTGTAATACCTCACAAACGAATTATATGTGACCCGGTTTGGTGCACAGCCCCTCTTCACCATTTCATCAAACACCTCGTGGGCGCGCTCCACACGGTATGTCTTGCACAGGCCGTTGATCAGGCAGTTGTAGGTCACGACATCGGGCTCCAGCCCCTTCTCCCCCATCCTCCGGAACAGCCTCCCCGCCTCGTAGATCCTCCTCCTCGCGGCTTTCCGGCACCCCGTCTCCACTCCGATCCGGCAGTACCAGGAGATGAGTACCGTGTATGTGTAGGAGTCGGGCCTGCAGCGCGCGCCGGGGCGCTCCATCTGGTCCAGCAGGAACCTAGCCTCCTTGAACCGGCCGTTCCGGCACAGCGCCGCCAGCAAGGTGTTGTAGCATTGCGCGTCCGGGGAGCATCGGAGCTGGCGCGCGCGGTGGAAGGCGGCGAGCGCGTGGCGCGCGAGCCCTTCCTCCCCGAGCGCGCGGATGACGTCGGTGAGCGCCGCGCTTGATACGAGCGGGGCGTGCGCGCGGAGGAGGCGGAAGAGCGCGGGGAGCGCGCGGGCTTGGGCGAGCGCGAGCGCGGCGGCGCGGAGTGGAGGCTCGGTGAGCGGGACGCGGCTGGGGTTGGCGTCGGAGTGGGACCAGGAGAGGAAGGCTAGGGTCAGGGCGGTGACGAGGCGGCGGTTGGGGGCGGAGGACGGGGAGGGGAACGGCCGCTGCGGGCAGATCCGGCGCGGGGAGCGGGGGAGGAGGAGGCGCGGGATGGCGGCGAGAGAGCGGCGGCGATGGAGGAAGGGGAGAACCCGCGGAAGGTGGGGCACGTCCGGAGCGTGGCGTCGAAGCGGCGGCGCTGGAGGAGCGCGACCAGGAGCTGCGGCACGAGGCGGGACGGGGACGGAGACAGCGGCGACCACGGCGACGGTGCAGAGGACGAGAAACAGGAGGACATCGGTGGTTTGATTAGGCCGGTGCACTCCGAGTGCCAATTAGCACGCCAAGTCTAGGATGGGCCTTGAAAAAATACGGCCCATGAAGCAGTAACCGGCGCTGCTGCTCTCTCGCCGAGTATCGCGCGGCGCAGCATGTTTAGTACCACCTCGCTGAGCGCGGAGGGTTGGAAGGGGAGCCGAGCCTACATAAGCAGCGCCCCTCCCACGGAGCAACATACTTACCTGGACGGGGTCGACGGGCGATCAAGAAGGCCCGTGGCCTAGGTCAATGGCCCACATTGCACATGGTGGGCGCGTTGGCTTACCATCTCCCCAAGTGGGAGAGTGGACGTCATAATTTGTGCTAGAGGGGGTACGCGTTCGCGCGGCCCCTGCCAAGTTAAATAAATATGTTTTCCAATTCCAATAAAATGATGCTAAAGATGATAATTATAATTCTCCAGTTCTGCAAATTACGGTGTTCTCAAAATTTAATCGCGCTTTTTCTATAGTTTTAAAATTTTGCGCCGTCCTTTAATGTAAGATGTAAATCGCGCTTTTCTATAGTTTTAAAATTTTGCGCCGTCCTTTAATGTAAGATGTATGATAAAATAATCTGTATTTAGCTACTCATGGATTGATTTGTTGGTAATTTATCGTTTTTGTTCGATGGGTCGTTAAATTTGGCCAAGTGGATAAAATAGTAGTATTTTGTTGTAATAGCCAATGAGTAATTTAATAGATTTTAAGATGCAGTGTTAGTTTCGTTTTAGCGGATTACGCATGGATATATTTGCTACGATGGGATGGCAATTTTTGCTAGATGGATAAATGACACTATTACAATTGGCAATTTTATGATTTGTTATGATAAATTGTATGGTGATGGGTGATTTTATGGATTTGTTAATAATTTTAATAAAGTGTGGCACTAATCACGACTAGATGATTTTTAATAATAAGATATATATCGCCCCCATGCAATCATATTTTAGGAAACAATTACGCTATCGGACCATGACAAAAAGAAATGTGTCATCTCTCGTCCATCTAAAAATCAAACTGCAAATGCTTTTTATTTCTAAATTCTCATAGCCGCCACTTAAAATATAAATACAATCCATCATCGATTATAACATGAATGAATAGATGTACAAAGAGATCAAATATTTATCAAATATAGGTTGATTAGGTTCTGTTCCACATTCCCATTGTTGCACTTGCTGCAGCTGTCAAGAGCTAAATTTGTACATATTACATATGTTTTAGCGGCAAAAAATATATTCCATATATTTATGCCTGTTGTTGAAGCGCTTTATTGTCTCTCCGATATTGTATGTACTATGTCGTCGTGTGTGAGAGGATTTCTAAGTTGTAACATCCCCAAAATTTCCAAATTTTGCATGAAAATTTTTCGCGAAAACCATTATTCAAGTCCCCAAAGTTACCATACATCTCCTATTATATATTTCCCATTTTATCCCATATTTCGATTCTTCTCCTTTTTTTGAATTTTTGGAGCCCAAGATCACTTTTGTTTTTTCGAGACTTCTGCAATTTTCTACTTATTCTTTAATCATTTATCAATCTTCTAGAATTTATTTTCTCATTTAAAACCCCACCCTTCCTTTTCTAGAAACTCGCCCGAATGCGCTTTCAATTATCAGATTACGCCTTTGTTGTCATCCCCTTGCTCCCACGGTGGTAACGTCATCAGCTACAGCCCATCAAGGCCCGTGGCCATCCGACACAAAGCAACCCCACCCGAGCGAAAACCGCTTAAATCCAACGCCCTTGGAAAAGCAACGTCATCAAAGCCACGTGTACCCCTTCAGCTAAGTAAAATCCGACGGTCCTATTTTATTCTCCATTTGATCGGACGGCTTGCGCGCTTCGTCTACCTCCAGACGTCACTGCCAACCCCAAAACCATCGCCGTACTCGCCGGAATATCTTCTCAGCGCCGTTCCCGAAGCCAGCTCGTCGTCGCTTTGCCCTTTTCGGATAGCTCTCCGCCATGGCTATCTAATCTTACACCTCAGCGCCCTTATCCGGCCATGACAGCGCGCCAATCGCTTGCCGCCATGCCGCCACCGCCATAGCTGGCCGTCTCCAGCTCTCCATTATCCGTTCGGCCTATAAATAGGACCCCCGTTAGCCTCCCGAAGCACCAAGTCTCCTTCCCGTGCCCG
Organism: Raddia distichophylla; assembly: GCA_005191435.1. Taxonomy (NCBI): domain Eukaryota; kingdom Viridiplantae; phylum Streptophyta; class Magnoliopsida; order Poales; family Poaceae; genus Raddia; species Raddia distichophylla. Next base: position 2,442,688 of record SPJY01031878.1, read on the forward strand.
TTTCCCTCTTCTCCGTCGTCGGAAGCCCTTCCCGCATCGCCTCCTTCCCCAATTCCGGCGAACTATCATTCGGCCGCCTCCACCCTTGTCCGACCTCGACGCCAGCATTGAAAAATCCCCAATCATCACCGCCAAGCGATAGCCACCATCGCTAGCCACCCGCGCCGCCCAGAGCACCGTCGCCATCATCTCCCGAAGCCGCCGCCGCCATTGCCTCGCTGCGCCGCCATGTTCGGCCACCTCAAGCACTTCCGCCACCGTGGTTAGCTTCCCCATGCCGCCAATTGTATTTTTCGACCATCAACACCCTGCATCCGGCCGCCGCTCGCTGTCGCCGGTAATCCCCGCCGCCTCCTCCCCATTTTCCCTCCTCCTCGCTCACTGACCGCAGGGTCCCACCTGGCAGTCCCTTCCCTCCCTTGCGCTAGCCTCCTTCTCTCTGTAAATGGGGCCCACCTGTCAGATGCAGCAGCCACATAAGCTGCCTTCTTCCTGGGCTTGACCCATTCCCCTCCCCGGCCCAGGAAACATTTTCCTATTTTCTAAATCCAGAAACATCTCCCTATTTTATTTAAAATAGCAATTCCATCCAAAATTTCTACCAAAATTCCTCAAAACTTAAAATTCAATATAGAATAATAAACACCCATTTTCCAATATTAAAATCCTTCTATCTCCCTTTCCCTTCCCATTTATTACCGAATTCTATAAATGATTTTCCATTTAATAGCAAACCTAATCCAAAAATTCTGCAAAATTCTTAAAATTCTATAATTCAAAATAGTATTTTATAAAAATGTAAAATATCCACTTTTCAGAGATAAATCAAAAAAAAATGTTTATCATCCTCTTTTATAAAGAAAATGATTTTTATCTTTATTCTCCAGAAATCCAATAAACTTATTTCTTCATAAATATTCCATTTAAAAATTATATTCAAAATATTTCACCAATTCATCAGTATTAAATCCCATAAATAAATTATTTTATCTCTCTTACTTAAAAATACTTTCTTTAGGAATTAACGCCTTTTAAATTCACCCCTATTCTCAAAAATCCCAAAAATTCCAAATAAAATCATATTATCCAGATATTATATTTAATATTATATTTACAAAATATTTAAACTCATTTATCTTCAGTAAAGTCCCCTTTTAGGCTTGGATTGCTGTTGAATCCGGTCCCTGTAAATTCAAACCCCACAAATAGTCATACCTCCTGTCATTCTTTTCCATCCAGAAACTTACCAAGATAATGCCAAAATCATTCTTTCTCCATTCTATATCATTTTATCTGGAGTAATGCCAAAACTTACCCAACACCACTCTATTTATGAAAATTCTCCAGAAATACTAAAATCCATACAAACCATGACCATACTAGTCAACCCTAGCTCTTTCTCGGAGAAGATCCCACCCAAATCCATTTCCCATGCATTCATGCCTCATGCATCTTCAATTTGTTTTTTTAACTTAAATATTTAATGGATTTTCTCTACTTTTCTTTGAATAAATGTCTTCGCTCGGATCAATTGCTCAAAAATATCCAAAAGAATCATAAGATCTGAGTAATCTTATAAAGGCAGGTTTTACCATTCTTTGATGCACTTTACAATTCCTAACTATCATCTATTTATTTATTTATTGCATTACCTTTTAATTATTTATTTATGAAAATTCCCTTACTTGAATTATTTATATTTCATCATTTTATTTAGCATAGATAGTCCAAACTCCACTGCTAAAAGCTCTCCTAAAATGGTTAAACCTTACATACTCTAGAATAGAAAATCTATATATGTTTATTCCAAATGGTAGAATAGTAATCATTGTCCATATGCTAAAGTGGTTTATTTATATGGAAATGAATTGTGGAGAAAAATGGAAATGTATAGGCTCAATTCATTAGCAAGGTTCTCGTAATGACTTGTAGGGTGGGGCTTTGCCTTAGTGTTTTCGTAATTCTTGCGCGGTTTTTCGCAATGCTTGAGCGAGCGAGTCACTAGCAAGGTAACCGTGGTGATTGTGCGGAACTCAGCATTGTTAAGGTTATTTTCTCAATATCTGCACTGTATGTGGGATATTACAAAACCTTGGGTTTTATTGAATAAAAATGACACATTAAACATCCAACCATATAAGAATTTGTTATAAAGTTGGATAGATTCTGCAGAGCTGATAACGAAAACATCGATGGACCCTATCTCAGGTATATGAGGTTGTGTCAACTGTGTGATGCCTCTTTTATTCATAATACTCATGATTTTTGAAAAGGTGATTGTGATAAGTTGTGGTGAAAGGAGATAGAACTGTTTAAAATCTATTTTTATGTTTAAAAATATGCTTTAATCGAGTGATAAGTTTTATTTAAATATCACATTATTACCACATGAAATATAGCTATAACCCTTCTTTGATATTGATTACATATAGTTAATATACATATTCCTATAAAACCTGCAAGTACGGTTGGTACTTACCTGATATTCAGGGATTATTCATTTTAAATGAATAGAACCTCTTTTCCTCTGCTTTAGATTTGGAATTTATTTTCTCCCTTGGAAGATGTGGATCATTCGGCTTAAAAATCTAGTTTATCCTATATGGCAAACTTAGAGGTAGGAGTATTTTATGTTTTACCACAAATTGATATTGTATTTTTTGCACTATGATAATAAAGCATGGATTTGTACTAATTCTAGAGTGGTATAATTTTCATCCCAGGTGATTAATTTCAGGTAAATCTTTTACCGGGAATTGTTCCCACAGAAGGGCAAGTGTAGACACATGCAAAGCTTCTAGATTTAGCATAGCTAAAACTTGAGAAGATATATGCATATCCCTTCTTGCATACCTACTTCAGGATTTTATGCCCCATCATTCCACTTCAGAAGCGGAGGCTCTTCAAAGAAATTGAATAGAATAGCCTTGCCCACAAGATACATATGGTGAGGTTACCTAATTTTGCCTGCTATTCTGTAGCCCAAATTGCTTTCTTGTTTTTCTTCGATCGAAGGTATAATGCTGGTTGTCTTAACGATTTTCACAACGGAGCACGAGGGTGCAATATATGGGGCTCTATACCTAGCTAGTGTTTGCTGCCTTGCTGCAACAAGATGAAAAATTAGGTAAATATTATTTTTAGGGGATAGGTAAACATTTTTCTTCAGCAAAAGGGCAAACATGATTTTGCTTATATATAGCAAAATTTTGCTAGGCATCAACCGACTGAAATATTACAATCTCTTCGGCCTCTCTAGCTTTGCTCCTCTCCCCTACTTCTTTGGCCATCGTAGCTACTTCTTTCCACTGCCTCTTGTTGGAGCTCCACCATCGTTAGGGCCAGGGTTCACCCATGCCCTTGACTTAAAGAAAGGCCGAGGAGGTGGTGTGGTGATGTAGTGAGGTGGTCGCCAAAGTTGTTGGTGATTGGAGGATTTGTAGCAACCAAGGGGGTTGGCAAATGCTGGCCTGAAGTTAGGGTGGCGAGGACGACATGTCATCGACAGTGCGAAGGCGTGTAGAATACTTCGAAGGCAAGGAGCGACATCTAAGGAGAAGGAGGGGAGAGGGAAGGAGGGAGATGAGGAAGAGCAGGCCTGGGAGAGGGAGTCGGTGCTGCCTCCATGTAACCAATTTTAGTTTATAGCTAGTAGTAAGTCCCTCTGTAAAATACCCGTGCACCCAAATTTACTCCACTACAGATGCCAACCATTTTTGGATCTTTTTTTTTATCAACCGAGTCTTTCAAACAAAAAAATGGAATATTGGACGCAATGTGACTAGAGCTGAAAATGAGCCGAGCTCGAGCGCGAGCCTGCCCTGTAAGGCTCGACTTGAGCTTGGCACAAAAAAAGCTGGAGTAATGTAGAGCTCGGCTCGTCTAGACTTGATACCAAACAAATTTTTATGGAAAGGGAGCAAAATTTGAGCAACCTCGAACAAAGCTCAAGCTCGATTCAAATAGATTTGATAACATATTACTTTATTAAGGAAAATAAAGGTTTGAATAAACTTGATGGTGCTTGAGTAGGCTCAAAAGAAGCTCGGGCTGGAATACATTTAATAAAATATGATTTTATATATAAAAAACAAAGTTTAAAAAACTCGACAAAATTTGAGAGATCGATTCGATCAAGCTCTCGATGTTGAGACCAAGCTTGGTTCGAGCTCGTTTTAAGCTAGAGATGAGCTCAAATCAAAGCTACTAGATGATCACGCGCGCCCGAGGCGCAGGAAGAACGCGCTACCGCGCGGGCTGGCCACATGCGCGCAAGAAGGCGCGGGCACGCCCAGCGCGCGGCGAGCGCTGAACAGAGGCGTACGCGCGCACGAAAGGCAGGGGGAAAAAGAGGAGAAAAAAATGGGGGAGACGGGATTCGAACCTGGGGCATGCAGTTCGAGAGCAGGCGGCGCTAACCAACCGGCCAAGCGACCCACATGCCTGAGATTTGTGGCAAAAAAAATCGTTTTATACGTAAAATAGGAACGGACGGTCGGATATACGAGGCTCGCGCAATCGGATGGCCGCGGCGTCGCCGAGCGGGGAGGCCGGCCACGTGGCGCCCCAGCGAAGCGCGTGGTCGGCCTTGTACTATTATTGATTGATATCAAACCGAGAGCTGTTTGCAAGCATGAGCTTTTCTTACCTTACGGCCGTAAATGCGACCGACGGCGACCACAATAGTACTAATCGTACAAGGAAGAATCCCCGGGTCATTTACTATTTGGTCATATTACCAATACCGTCACTATTTAATCGCACGCCAAATCAAACTCCAGAAAAATTAGCATACTTGTCCCCCTCAAGGCTTCGACCCAGATTACAAAAGTTTACTGCGTGCAATTCGATTTCTTTTCTCCCACTTCGTAAGTGGCGGCCTTGCCGAAGTTCCTTCACCCACGTAGCAACAACGCCACCGTTGCATCCTATGAGAGCCTCCTTGGAGCATTGGGAGCTTTTGCAATTCGTCACGACGTAATATGCTTGTATCTTTGTAAGCTTCTTCCTTCGATTTCTTCCATACATTTCAAAACCATTTCATTTTCTTTTCTCCTTCTGTCTCTTGCGAATTCGTGCCTAAGCTGGTCCTATATAAGCGGCCATGGAAAAGCGAAGAGCTCGCTCGCACGCTAATTTAAAGTGGGCGAGTGCGAGACGCAGTAAGAGTAGCTAGAGTGAAGCTGCCCAGTAGCTAGCTAAGCTCCAGGGAGCTTGGAATGGGGGGCATGGATGCTGCTACGATGGCCACCTCGCCGTTCCCGACGGTGGAGAAGTGCTCCTCCAAGGACCGCGGCGGCGACACCGTCGTCGCCGACCTGGACGGCACGCTGCTGTGCGGCCGGAGCTCGTTCCCGTACTTCGCGCACATGGCGTTCGAGACCGGCGGCGCGCTCCGGCTCCTCCTGTTGCTGGCGCTGGCGCCGCTCGCCGGCGTGCTGTACTACCTCGTGTCCGAGCCGGCCGGCATCCAGGTTCTTATCTTCGCGTCCATGGCCGGCGCGAGGGTCGCCGACGTCGAGGCGGTGGCGCGGGCCGTGCTTCCCAAGTTCTACTGCTCTGACCTCCACCCGGAGGCGTGGCGCGTTTTCTCGGCGTGCGGGCGGCGGTGCGTGCTCACCGCGAACCCGAGGGTCATGGTGGAGGCGTTCCTGAGAGAGTATGCCGGCGCCGACATCGTCGTCGGCACGGAGCTCGTGGTGTGGCGCGGCCGCGCGACGGGGCTCGTTCGCTCCCCCGGCGTGCTCGTCGGCGAGAACAAGGCAGGCGCGCTCCGGCGAATGTTCGGCGACGCCGCGCCGGACGTCGGTTTGGGCGACCGGAGGACGGACTACCCGTTCATGAGGCTCTGCAAGGAGAGCTACGTGGTGCCGCCGGCGACGGCGGCGAAGCTGAAGCCCGTGCCGCGGGAGGAGCTGCCGAAGCCGGTGGTCTTCCACGACGGCCGCCTCGTCCAGAAGCCGTCGCCGGCGCTCGCGCTGCTCACCGTGCTCTGGATCCCCATCGGCTTCCTTCTCGCATGCCTCCGGATCGCCGCCGGCGCGCTCCTGCCGATGCGCATGGTATACCACGCCTTCCGCGCCCTCGGCGTGCGCGTCACCATCAAGGGCAGCCCGCCGCCGCCAGCCAGCCGCGCCACCGGCCAAACCGGCGTCCTCTTCATATGCTCCCACCGCACCCTCCTCGACCCCATCTTCCTCTCCACCGCCCTCGGCCGCCCCATCACCGCCGTCACCTACTCGGTACGTCCCCTCCGGCGTCGATGAGCTTGATCCCGTTACTTCAACATAAATAGTACAGTAATGAACAGGATATCGTTGAAATAGTAAAGTGTTTAATATGGTATTTCATATGGGAGGCACTATTTGGCAGGCGTCTGCAATTTCAATATTTGTGGAGGCACATGCCGTGTACATGCGTGTAGACCTCGCATAAAAAAATTCCACTATCGCAAAACATTTTTTCCAATATTAAAAATATGAAAAAACATTAGAAAATTAATGGAATTTTTTGGGCCTGCACGATTTCACAAATTATACGAGCAAAAAATCTCTTGACGTGAAAAATAGAAAACAAAACAAAATTTATAATATACAGAAAATAAAAAATCTATAATAAACAGAAAACAAAATAAATCTATAATAACCATAAAACAAAATATATCTATACAAAAATCGACCTCGCGTAAAAAAATTCGACTATCGCGAAGCGTTTCTTTCATAAATGCAAATGTGGAAAAACAGTAGAAAGAAAGTGGAATTTCTTGCACCTTCACGTTTTGGCTAATTGGAGGCGTCTGCAAAATAGCAATTGCGATTTCATGTAGCAGTATTTTACAAATATTTCATTTGTTTCACACAGCGTTTCACAATGGAACACATATAATATTGTTTCAATGGTATATATATCGTCCGCTAAAAGCACTCGCGACGCAGGTGTCGCGGCTGTCGGAGTTGCTGTCGCCGATCAGGACGGTGCGGCTGACGCGGGACCGGGCGGCGGACGCGGCGATGATCCGGCGGCTGCTGACGGAGGGGGACCTGGTGATCTGCCCGGAGGGGACGACGTGCCGGGAGCCGTTCCTACTGCGGTTCTCGGCGCTGTTCGCGGAGCTGACGGACGAGATCGTGCCGGTGGCGATGGAGAACCAGATGAGCATGTTCCACGGCACGACGGCGCGGGGGTGGAAGGGGCTCGACCCCTTCTTCTTCTTCATGAACCCCAGCCCGGGCTACGTCGTCACCTTCCTCACCAAGCTCCCCGGCGAGCTCACCTGCGGCGGCGGTGGCCGGAGCAGCCACGAGGTGGCCAACTACATCCAGAGGCTCATCGCCTCCGCGCTCTCCTACGAGTGCACCACCTTCACCCGCAAGGACAAGTACAAGGCGCTCGCCGGCAACGACGGCACCGTCGTGTCCAAGCCCAACATCGACAAGACGAAGGTCATGGGATGCTAGCCAAGCCTCGTGCCAATAAAGGAATGTTTTGGGGCTCCCTGCTACTGCTAGACCCTCGACTGCGTCGGGAGCCACAATGTGGCGCTGGTCCACCTGTCAGTGAAAAGTCACCGTGCAATCGACACTCATCAATCCCAGCAAGGGCAGGAACAAGACACTGATATGTGCTTCCTGAGTTTGGTGATTCTGTAATCTGTATTGGATGTTGTTTTAGCTTATGTATTTTTTAGTATATTTGATCGTGTAAACCACCGTGTATGATGTCTTCCTTATTTTATAAAGAGGACATACGTACACCTATTCCTATCATGTATATAACATATATATATGTATGCACATGGGATTTTTGCAGCGATATATGTTTTTTCAACAAGGGGAAGATCCTGATTTCCATTTTATTGAAACGGAAACATGATACAAAGTTTTCCATGTTACAACTTGCTAATCTCTACTAGGGGGACTGAACACATGCCCTTCTCTTAGTTACTCTCTACATACGGGTCTCATCCCTCCGACTTCTCACGCCTTGCCGTTCTTCCTTCTTCCTTTTTTTTTTCCGCAACATCCTGCTTCTTCTCATGCATCCTGTGCGCAACTCCTTGCTTCTCTCGCCTTGCCCTTTTCCCCTTTTTATCCCGTAACTCCCTGCTTTTACGCACTTCCGGCTTCTCCCGCCATCCGACTTGGCACTCCTTGCTTCGCGCATTTTTTGTTTCTCTCGTCGCCCAACTTGACTCTTTCTTCTTGATTAGCCTGTACTGGCTCACTGGCTTGATTATTTTTTTGAATGTTGCTGTAATGGGGAGATTTTCCTCAACGAGCCTGCGAGTCCTGTGACTCGAGCTCAGATGGCCAAGTACGTCACCTGCGTACCTTACCGCTGGGCTGTGGCCCCCACCACAGCAATAAATGTTGAAGTACAAAACGTGTACAAATACTTGACGTTACACGAAATTGTATCCTCTGCCTTTGTAGAGCGCCAAAGCCTGTCCAATTAAGCTTTGCATCCGCCGTCCATCAGAATATGTAAAGTTTTTTTAGTTATTTATTTGGTTCCAACTGGAGAGGGGGAAAAGGAATTTGTTTTTTCCGGCAAAGGAAAGCACCATACGAGTGCAAGAGCATGTGAGAAGATTTCGATTTTCATGGATGTGGACGAAGAGCTAATGCAAATTTCTTCGCTCCCGGAAGGCACAAGATATGGTTCTATAGACCATAGCTATTAGCTACCAGTTGCAAAGCATGGGCTCCAAATCCATATGTCTTTTTTAGACTTCATATAATATAAATCGTAACATTTCTCTTGAGCGTGCCCAATAAAATGGATGATGATAAACAAGCCCACGCTTGGAGAAGGAATTCTTCAACTTATCTTGGGCTTTCTTGGTGTGACAAGACGCATGAATATCTCCAACCCTCTCATATGCTGTTTTGAAAAAAATGCCCCAACAAGGAGCACGCTAGGCACGCAACATGCAGGATGAGAAGAAGAAACCTAAAGGTCTCCGATTAGGGATGTCAATGGGGACCCGTTCCCCGCTAACCCGCAGGGAATTCCCCTATTAGGGTTCGGGTTTGGGTGAAAAATGCCCCCCACGGGGATAGATTTGGGAGGAAACCAATCCCCATCGGGTCTAGTGGGGATGGGTTTGGGATCCTATCCCCCGAACATGTTAACCCGCCCCCGCATAGAATTGCTAGCAGCCCAAAGTGCCCACTGCCCAACCAGCGTATACAAGCCCAACACAGCCCATTATTCACCCATATATGTTACCTAGACAACCCTAATCCTCCTCAGACCTCAGCCGTCAGCTGCTCGCCCGCTCAGGTGGTCGGCCGGCCGCCGCCCTCTTTGAAGCACTGCGCCGCGCCGCCTGCCCGCCTCACTCCCCTCTCCCATCCGCCGCCGGTGAGCTCCTGCCCGCCTCACTCCCTGTCCCATCCGCCGCCCTCTTCGTGGCATAGCGCCGCCTGCCCACCTCACTCCCCCCGTCCCTTGTCGCTGGTCTCCAGGGCACGGCGAGCCGGCAAGGACGACTGCACGGGGAATCCGCATCAACCTCGGGGGCCCTCGGCCATGTCTTCTCCCTCCGTGCCGGCGAGCTCCGATGGTGGTGAAGCAAGTTGAGGAACGCGTTCCCCTTCCCCTTCCAGCCTTCCAGAATTGATGTCGGCATGGATTTGTGTTTGTTCCATACTTACATAGTTACATGGTCTACGATGCGCTTTTGATTCACTAACCCACGCCCTGCGTTCTTGATTCGCTAACCCACAAAGGGATGTCGGCATGGACCTTGCCACCACCAGCGCGTCCAACATCTTCAACCGGTGCACCCACCTCGAAAGTATTGGCCAGCCGACGGCCCCCAATTCGAGCTGCAGATGGAGTCGCTGCTAAGAAGACGAGCCGCCTTTCGACATCAGGAGGCCCAGCTACCCCAGAAGCATTATCCTCCGGCGTCACTTTAATGAAATCCCTAGGGTTTGATTCTTATATTTTTTTCTTTACTCTTTTTCTACATGAACATGAGTACTTGTACTTCAGATTTTAGTGTGTCAACTGGATGTCATGTAATATGTGTATGGCTCTGTAAATCCCTATGAATTGATTCTAAAGCTCGCAAACCCTGTTGGTTGTACCTTTGGCATGTGAATCAATGTCATGTACTAGCTTCTGACATATAATATCACTTATTTTTAAATGTTGGACTTGGACATCATGATTAATTATTATATTATCAATTCATCACTTGTTAGCTTCAGCGTGGGGACTGGGAGTAGCAGGCAACCAGAATCTATCAATGACTCAGTGCCAAATTCAGTTGATGATTCAGAACCAATGCAAATTGATGATGACGATGGTGATGAGACTGAAGAAGCACCCTCAAAGAGGAAGGTTACATCTGCTGTCTACAATTAGCGCACGTGTTGCTAGTAGAAGGCCAGCAATGACAAGAGCAAAATCTGAGCTAGATAGGTATTTGGAGGATGATTTGGTTCATTTTACAACAAAGAACTTCCAGGTTCTAGATTGGTGGAAGGTGGCTGGGACACGTTATCCTACATTGAGAAAGATAGCACGTGGCATTTTTGCTATTCCAGTTAGCACGGTTGCATCTGAATCTGCGTTTAGCACTAGTGGGAGGATTCTTAGTGAGCATCGCAGCCGACTCACTCCGGAGATTTTGGAGGCTTTAATGTATTCACAAGACTGGATACGAAACAAGTATGAAGGTATATGCATTTTACTTATCCATTAATGTTTTCATGAACACCAAAGCAATTCTATTGAATGTTTTTTTGTAGATGATGTTAATAATGCTAAGCAAGAAAGCTTTTGGGATTGCCTTCAAGAGATCCAAGAGGGAGCTGAGGTGATGTTCTGTTACTTCTGTAAAGCTTATAATTGCATTTTTGCTCATTTCCTTCAAAATTTTAAGCCAAATTGATTGCTTGCACGCAGGGACTTGTACTTTGATGAGAGTTAGGACTTGGGAAGCTTTGGTGCAGAAGTTTAATTGCAAGAAACTTATTTTCCATGCATGTAGTAGCCAGTAACTTGTATTTTGATGAGAGCTAGGACTGGGAGCCTGGGACTTGTTATTTCCTCCTACAAACTTGACAAGTAGCCAGGAACTTGTATTTTGCTTACATGCAGTAGCCTGGAAGGTGGAAGCTATATTTCAGTTTGTTTCTATGTTGGACAGAAACTTGAGTTGCGGATGTTTTGTATTGTTGCTATTGTTGGCTACTTTGCTGTTGACTGTTGAATGTTTTGTATTGGATTTAAATTTGTGACCATAGTGGTCTGCTTTGTCATCTACGTAAGATACTAAGATCTATGCAGTGCACTCTATAAATTCCTTTTGCTAGTTGTGACTTGTGGCTGTTACTATGCACTGTATATTTGAATTTAATACTTGACATGGAAGGAACATTTCATTTTGCTCTTCAGTTTATCATGTATTCATCAATTCATGTGATGTGAGATACAAATGAAGTGCTGCCGCTGTCGGGGATGAGGCCCCGTCGGGGTCCCCGATACCCGCGCGGGGATGGGTTTGGGTGGAATTTGATCCCCGGGGGTGGGGTCGGGGACGGGGATGGGGCGGATTTAACCCAACGGGGATGGCTTTTGGGGGGTTAAAACCCGGCGGGGAATTCCCCGTTGACATCCCTATCTCCGATCGATCCTAAGCCGTCTCCGACCCCAAGGAAGGCGCTGGCGACGGAGAGGTCGGGTAGAATCATCCAGGGATTTTTATTTCGGTAAAAATTTAGCTAAATTTCACGAATTTCGGTAATTTCGCTCCACAACGAAATTTTAAATTGCCTCTCAAAATTTTTGAATTGAAATAATCTTATACAACTTGAGACTAATATATAAAAAAGAAGCCACAATATCCTTCTTTTGAGAACCTATGATAGCTTAGTGAGTAGTTCAAACATGAGGTGTATGATTTGACTTCTTGGTTTCCTATTTTTTATAACTTTTTGTTTAAAATTCAAAATCTCTATTTTTATTTCGGCCGAAATTTCACGAAATCCGGTTATTTCGGTGCACAACAAAATTTCTAGCGTTTCGAAATATAAATCCCTGGAATCATCGCCCCACTGGATTGCAACTTAAAGCAACTAAGGGAAACACTAATTTACATATTGATGGAACAAAAAAGATGAACTTGACAGTAAACATAAACACATATATCTAGCTATGCATATGGGCAGCCGTCGTCAAGACGGAGGAACATCCCATCAGTTTAATGTCCTCGCTGATCTTTGCCGACCGCATGTCGTAGGCGTTTAGGCTGGTGACCTTGACGTCCGACTCGCCGTTGTTGAACACATAAATGTGCGCCTTGTCGCCGACGGCCATGGTTGGGTACACTCTCGACAGGATGCTCATCTTGCCGTGCCCGCCAAAGCTCTCCACCACCGAGTGGTCAATCTGTCAAGAACATCTCGTGATTAGCAAACTAATCGGTGCAAGAAAGAACGAATTTATCAAGGAGGAGCACGTATACCACGTACCAAGGTCCGGAGGGAGATCTTGCCGCCGGTCTCGGCGATGTCGACGTCGATGAAGCCGGCAAAGGTCGGCTTGTAGAGGCCGCCGGCGTAGGACGACCTCGAGGGGTCGTTGCACATGAGCACGACATGCTTTCCGCCGTCGTCGGCCTTGAACACCCGGAAGAAGACGGCCGTCCTCTCCTGGAGCTCGCCGGAGGCGAGCACCCAGAGCCCGAACGGCCCGACGCCGCCGGCGGCGTCCGCTCCCCGCGCCGCGCACACAGCCTGCGCGTCGGCGGCGCGCCACGCCGGGTCGAGCGCCTCCGCCTTGCCCAGGTCCATCACCTGGAACGACACCTCCACGTCGGCCTGCGCCGGCGACGTGAGCCCCGTGACCTCGAAACGGCCGCCGGCGGCGGCGACGAGCTCGTCGGTGAGGTTGACGTGGTTGCCGCGGAGGGACTCAATCTCGGCCACCGGCCACTGCATGAGCTGCTTGCCGCCCGGCGCGCGCCAGATCTTCCTGGGCACGGCCTGCACGCCGGCCCAGCCTTTCCTGACGTCGTCGGCGGCGGAGTCCGACTCGTTCGCCCATCCCCACAGCACGCGCCGCCGCGCCGCCGGGTCGCGGAACGACTTGGAAGCGTAGAAGTTGCCGTAGTCGTACCGGAGGCCGGCGTCGCCGTCGGCGAGCGCCGCGTCCGGCACGTACGTGTCCGTGGCCTGGTCGTACGTCCCCAGCGTGTAGTACTCGAACCGCGTCAGGTCAAGGCTCACCTTGAGCACGTACTTGGTCTCCTCGCCCCCGTCGTGGGAGCTCGTCGACACGGGGTAGAAGTCCGGGCACTCCCACATGCCGGTGTCGCCCGAGTGCAGAGCGCGCCTCGCCGGCGCCCACCGTTTGAAGTCGCGGCTGCGGTACAGCGCCGCGATGCCCCGGTGGCCGTGCTTGGTGCCGACCACCAGCCGCCACACGCCGTCGGGGCCCTGCCACGCCGTCGTCGGGTCGCGGAACGCGGTGGCGTTTGTGCCCGGCGCCCCGGGGACAATGATGGGGTTGTACTCCGGCTTGACCCACTCCCGGAGGTAAGGGTCGGAGAGATCCTTGGGGTAAGCCACGTTCTGCACCTGCCGGTTGTGCTGGTCAATGCCGGTGTACATGATGGCCGGCGTGCCGTCGGGGAGCACGGTGGCCGAGCCCGACCAGCAGCCGTTGACGTCGAACGGCGCCGTCGGGTAGATCGCCGGCTCGAGCACGACCCAGTTGACGAGGTCCCTCGACACGGCATGCGCCCACACAATGTTGCCCCACACGGCGCCCTTGGGGTTGTACTGGTAGAACAGGTGGTACACGCCCTTGTAGTACATCACGCCATTGGGATCTGCACAATTAAGCACACGCAAACGATCAGCGAAAGATCAATGGCATCATGGCGCACACACACCGCGAGAGATTCTGAGTGGGGGAGATCGAGTCGTTGAACGTACGCAGCACACTCACCGTTGATCCAATGCCGAGGAGGCTGGAAGTGGAACCCGGTTCGGAGGTGGTCGACGGCGTGCTCGGCCTCCTCCACGAGCGGCTGCACGTCGCCCGCCGCCGCCGCCGCCGACGACGACGATAGCGCCAGCAGCAGCAGAACAACCCACGGCGGAATCAGGAAGCAAATCCGTCTCGTCATGCTTGCTGTGGAAGTAAATCGGCTACCTTTTTTTTGGTGTGGATAAGTGGCCGGGTAATACGTTGGTGGGGGGCGCACGTACGTGCGATTTATAGGGAGGGATGGGGGTGTGGGTGGGGTCTGGCTGGCTAGGCAGACGGAGTCGATTACATGAAACCGCTTCGGTCACGTACGAGTACGAGGACATCGGTCGAGTCTGATTCGGAGATGCAGATTCCTCGCCAGCCGCCAGATAACGACCGACCCTTAGACGGCTAGGCATTACAGCGCTGTCTCGCTCCCCGCACGCGAGACCACGGCTGATCCATTTCGGCTAACGCTTCTGGGGTAATTTTATTCCTTGCTGCATATTTCTATGATTCCCGAGGCAGATTTGTTCGGGACATAGAACTGAGCCCACTGTTTAGATTTGGTTGGGAAATTTTCAAGCTACAAAACGTAATTTGAAATTTTGTAATGTGCTTGTTGTAAATCAAGCTGACATTTTCATCCATCATCCCCCCTTCTCACTGCCCACCACAACTAGTGCGGACAATCTAGCTTGAAGCTCACGAGTTGCTCGTAACTTGCTCGGTTTTGACTCGTCTCATAGACCAATGAGCCCGAGCCCAAGCCTTTTTTTTTTCTAGCTCGGTCAAAACAAGCATAGGGCTCGCTCGCTTGTGGCTCCCTTCTATCTTGTGGATTCGAGTTTCTAGGTAATTGTTTAGCTTGAATTACTAATATTTGACGCACCTTCTTGTCTACAATTAGACGTCTATGAAAAGGGAATGTTTCTTTCTCTTATTTGAGAGAATTTTGTGTTGAAAATATTCTTACTATTATTGTAATATCTTATTTATAGTGAAACAAGTTGGGAAGAAGTTGTTAATAAGAGATTGCCTAGGGAAATAGGTAAAAGAAATTTCCATCCAAGATTTAATAACTGATCAATTCTCATCCTGGGTAAAGTCCATCTTATTGTGATAGAAATGAAGAGAAATAAATAAGCTTTAGTTAATGTAATAAAGATACCCATTGTCATTTCTAAAATTCTGACCATTTTATTCATTTGGAAAAACCCTAAAAAAGATATATAGGGAATAGAGAGATTCCACCCGTCTAAGTAGAAAACTGTTACAAATAAAGTGGAAACTAATAAATTTAGGTAAGAGACAAGATAAAATAAACCATATCTGATACCGGAACAACACAACCCAACAAAGACCATCGAAGGCTCAAAGCAAAAAACTTCCTTGGTAGACCTGTTCAAAGATCCGGTTGGGCCGGGCTATTTAGCCGGCCTTGGAAAAGCCCTGTCCCATGGGACCAGACCCGAGCCCGGCCCGATCTGCCGCGTCTAGCCTCAATTTCGGTCCCAACTCCCAAGCCTAGCCCAAAGCTTGGAAGCCTAGCCTGGCCACGGCTTAATTTGCATTTTTGCCAGGTTCAAGCCCGTTCCGGCCTGACTGTGGCTTAATTTGCATTTTGCCGGCCGAGCCGAGCTTTTTCAGGGAAGGTTTCGAAGAATAGAAAAAGCTCGTTCCATTAACACAATGGAAATGCTTGAAAGGGTTTCTCTGATAATTGGTATTATTGATGACATAAAGACAGGTAAAACAACTAAAGTGAAAGGTGACTCAAAAGTCACCAAATTATGTGCGTCCACTCTTAATTTCAATGTTTTATGTGAGCCTAAGGTACTAAGTAGGGTCAGAAGCATCAACCCAGAAAACGCAAAGAGAGAATAAGTAAGTGGAAGTGCCAATACTTCTTACACGCTCTTTCCTGAGACCGTTCAGTGGTGCTTACTTTTTACACGCACTTTACTATATATGAGAATCTGCGTGCTCGCATTGTCGTTAGCATATTTGGGTGCCTAGTCCTCCGGCTTCCTTAAAAGGAATCTGTCATCCTTGTGTCGTAAGCTGGCCTGAACTTCTTTCTGGCGGCTTCCCTATAGAGGGTCGGCCCTGTCGCTTTCAAGGCATCAAAGAAACTTTTCTAGGCCAACCAGAAGAAAACTCAAACCCTGGTTCCCGTCATCGCTGCCATCACCTCGGTAATGGGAGTTACACTCACCATCATCTTCGCTATATCTGGTCTACCAAAAGGAGTCGGGTCAGGCTTCCCATGATCAGGTCTATTCATTGGCAAAGTCCATCAAACCCCTATATTTTCAACTTTGGGGAGTATCGATCAATTTGTTCATTGGACTCATGAGCCCTCACGAGCCGAACCGAGCTTTGGACAAACCTAAGCCAAACTTTTTCTCTAACTTGTGTGATGAACGAGCCAAACTTGAGTCGAGCCTGAAAGTGAGCGAGCCAAGATGAGGCTCGGCTCGTTGCCACCCCTAGCCACAACAGCAGCAAGACACGTCACCGTCTTCCACTACTCCCGTTGGCCGACGCCGCAACTAAAAGACACCACACGACACATAATCCTCCTCTGTTGTCACCAGCCACCGCAGAAGCAAGAAATCACCGCACCAAAAGAACTCACCTATGCTCCATGCCTCCACTTATCCATCGTTTTCTTCAAAATTTCGGTTGTATGCTTTCAATGTCCAGAAAAAAATCTTGTAGATTGCGCTATCAAAGTATTGCTAAAGCATGACTGAAAAGATTAAAGCTAAAAATTAATTGTGATATATATGCAGATTCCACATTCTTTGTATAGTCTCAGGACGTGTGTGCTTCATAGAAAGCTCACCCTGGCCTAGCTGATGGCATGTAGACCCGACGCATGTAGGCTGTGAGAGTGTGTTTGCATGAGATGCATGATTGGAGCCGAGCTGAAAAAACCTGTGTTCGCTTGCCAGCATGTTCTCATGCTATGACCGAAGCTCATCCACTTCGGAGGGCGCTGCTGCGCCTTTTCTTCTCCCCAGGTCAAACTGCGCCATTGCAACAATCTTCTTCGGCCCATATCTGCCGCCACCGCGACCCTCCCCGACCGGATCTGCTACCGCCGCGACCCTTCCTTGAGCGGATCTGCCACCGCCGCAACTTTCCTAGGCTGATCCACCACCATCGCGACCCACCCCGGGTAAATCTGCCACCGCCGCGACCCTCCCTGGGCGAATCCGGCGCCGCCTCTATGACCCTCCTCACCGGATTCATCGATGTCGAGCAGGCAGGAGCTATCGCCATCACCTCCCTAGCTCCTTTTCTACCCAACACTCTAGTCATTGCACCCATTTTTGGCTCAAACATTGACCATCTCGCGAACTCCCCTTCACCTGATCTTGTCTCTCCATCGGTTGCACTGTGTGAGCTAGGCTCTAGAGAAACGGTTGATCCCCTCGTTTCCCTCAAGCCTGGTCGCTATAGGGTATTTTGCATGCCATGGTGCAGGTCCTGGGCTAGAGATGCCAACCAAACACCAGTTGGTTGGCTAGAGTGAGCATGGCTGGGCTATAGCCACCCAACCAAGCACTTACATGGTTTGCTTAGTGTTCGATGTTCAGTTCTTCTGCTAAGTATAGGTCATGCTACTCTGCATCTATTTTGATGTTATATCCTACTTGAATTCGATTAGATTGTACTTGTCCACAAACTGATTTGCCTTGCTGATGCACTAGCACTATGCTACCAGCCATATAACAGGGCGGATATTCGGTGTTCCCATTGAAATGTCCATGTTAGACAAGCCAGGGAGGTAAAGCAATTGTATTCATCTAGAGTTATTATTAGCATTGCTCAAGAGAGGTACCCAAACTCCAAAATTTTAAGCTAGCTTTCATATTTCTCCAAGAAAAGGTGTCTCATGATCGATGAACACTTCGTCACTAAATTGTATCTTCCATTGCTCCCTTTAAGGGAGCAATCTATCAATCAAACCATTTCTTTTTGCATTCTCAAATGGCCTTTGCCAGAAAGACAAAGCTTGAGATGACTTATCTTTCCTTGACAATCAAAGATTAGAGCAACGTCCTGCTTGCACGCAACATGTTTAGTGAAATTGCTCATAGACTCTGGAAGTTGAGCTGACGCTAACATATGAAGAAGGTATAGTATTGTCGTACTAAAAATATGAGCTCTAGGCCGTCCTTCGAATGTCACATGAAAGTTATGAGGAGGCCTTTTAGTTTTATTTTCGATATTAAACTTAAAAATTAATTTTCATATCGATAAGCATGGCACACCGTGGGTATACTTTCCTTTCTTGCTATATCTTTGTATCACAAATTTGTTGTAATGTTTTTAATATGCATTCTATATTTTATATTTTTTTGTTCTTATCATATTTCATAGTTAGACGGCAACATATTTAGTGATGATGACCATTGAGTGCTATCATGTCAACAACACATCTAGACCATTAGATTTATAAGGAGCAACAAATCTAGAGAGGTGAAACCCACTTTCCCGGTTCGAAAGTCAGGGGTTTTCATTAAAATGTTTAAGAGCATGTATGACAGTCAATCTCATCAGTCTCTAAGCCATCTCTAAACAGTTACATATCAGCTAATTGATGTGCGGGAGAGAGTGTGTGTATAGATATTTGAGCCGTCTCTTATGCAACAGTCGACTCTACACGAGAATTAAGAAATTTTGTGTGTGAGAAAATTACCTATAAAAACGTGCAGCTATCTCTACCATTGTATATGCTGTTTTTAAGCCATCTCTAGTGTTGTCTCTAGGTGACATGACAATAGTTAGAGACAACTGTTGTCTCAACCATTGTATATATTCTAGGTGAGAAAAGAGGTTTTACTTTTTTCAGATCTGAGCCACTCCTAATGGATCCGATGGCTCAGATCTGTTGTTAGACATTTGTACTGAATACGTTGACATGTGATTTATTATTTCATACTCCCTCCTTTTTTTGTTTGACGTATTTGACTTTTGGACATACCTTTTACCATTCGTCATATTCAAAAATTTAGTGTAAACACGAAAAAATAGGTATGTTTAAAGTATCTTTATTGATAAAACAATCACAACAAAATAAATGATATTTGAATAATTTTTTTGAATAAGATAAATGGTTAAAGGCGTGATCAAAAGTCAGAGACGTTAAAAAAAAAGGGAGCGAGTAGTATTTTTTTATATGCTGTAACCAATACAGATTCGTATCAACGTCCGATATGATGTGGCACTGCCCGAGCCCGGTGTTCATGTCCGGTGCCATATCCGATATCCATAACTGATAAACCTTCTCGTTGCACAGTGGTGCGTCGATCAGGCATCTAGATTGGTGACAGCAATCGGATTACCACGGAAGCTGGGCGGCGGGTTCATCCCAAAAACTCCTGCGTCTGCGGCGTGGGCGAAAAAATCGCGCAGGCCTTGACCACGATTTCCTCCCGGACTCGAGGTTCTAGAACCTACGGCCACCCCTCGAAACGGCCCAAGACGAGACGATTTCCCGAACGATATTATTTTTCCCCCTCGCGTCGCCGGGAAATAAAATAGAAACGCCTATTTCGTGCAACCAGCCGCAGCGCATCGTATCGTTGGCTCCGTCTAGGGTTTTAGCCTTCGCCGCCACTCTTCCTCTCGTGTCGTGCCCCACCTCTAGGCCGCCGCACGAATCCCCTCCTCCCCCCAGCAGCCGCCGCCGGGCGACGAGCGGCGCCGGCGCCGGCGCAGGGCGGTAATGGACCGGTACCAGAGGGTGGAGCGGCCGCGGCCCGAGTCGGCCATCGAGGAGAACGAGATCCGCATCACCGCGCAGGGGCTCATCCGCAACTATGTCTCCTACGCCACGTCCCTCCTCCAGGTGCGTCCTCGCCTCCCCCGCCGCCCCGTCGGCTCTGTACGCGCGTGGCTTGCCGATTCGAATCGGCGTGCCTTCGGTGGCGGGAAGGGTGCGGTGTGGCGGCGAGCTGGCCCGGTTCGGCTTGAAGGGGTTCTGATAGCGAGGTTCTGTATGGTGTGTGTGGTTAGATGCGAGGGCAGATTTGATGTCGGCTCTGTTCATTGATAGCTTATTGAGTGGATAGGGCGGTTACTGATTTGATGCTGTTTTGAACCGCATGAGGAAATTTTGTTGAACTGGTGCGATCTAGTAGTTGATTCGCTTTAAATCTGATGTTTTGTGTCTGGTATTGAGGTTTCTAGGCCTTTGTGCTCTTTAGTGGATAAATGTGGAGGTTAATGCTCTAGCATGATATGCTCTCATCCAGATTTTGGCTATGTATTAAAGATATAAATGCACGTGTATATGACTATATGCCTAATGTTGAGAATGTGAAGTCTGCTGTTTGGTGCACAAGCTCGAGTCGGAGCTTAATCCACCAATCTGACCTCATTGTGATTTTTTTGGTTTTATGTTGGGACTGTAAATGCAGCTATGTCAGGCTATTTATGGATTATTATGGTGTTTTTCACTATTAATTTTATGCCAAACTATTGTGTTGATGGTGCGAAGGTGCATGTTTTATAGGTTTTACGTTTAGATTGCATGGGCCCTGTAGGAGGGTTTAAATTATCTACAATTTATTTTTTCATATGCTAGGGCAGTTCTATGCTACGATATCTAATTTTTATTGCGCTTACAGTGCTAAAGTTTGATTCCAGATTCAATAAAATACTGCTAATACATGTTTATCTATTCTCAAAAAAAAATACATGTTTATCTAAGCGGTCTAATAGCTTGACAGGCATTTAAGGGTGCAAACTCTGATTTTTAATGGTCATACCAATTAGCATTCTTCTGTAATTATTAAACGTTGTAGCCCCATGACCCACATGTAATTGACAATGGGAGGGACAAATCATTATATGGAAACTTTTGGAGTGTCAAATCCTGACCTTTACTCAGTGTTGTTTTTTTCTGGAATCAATCTGTTGTTTCACTAATCCTGTTTATTATTTTTGCATCAGGATCGGAGGATTAAAGATATTGTTCTGAAGGCTATGGGGCAGGCAATCAGTAAGTCTGTTGCTGTTGCGGAGATTATCAAGGTAAATGTTCATTTTTGTTTTCTCATATTTTTCACATTGAATGCAACCATACCTGACATTTTTTAAAAAATAAACAGAAAAGGGTCCCTGGGCTCTATCAAGATACCAACATCAGTTCTGTCAGCATCACCGATGTATGGGAACCTATTGAAGAAGGCCTTGTACCGTTAAGTTTCTGTTTCATTCTACCATCTTCTGTTCATGTATAATCTTCTATTGCATTGAGAATTCGATCTTACTTCAAGAGCTTCCTATTTTGCAGACTGGAGATGACTCGCCATGTTTCGATGATCTCAATTACCTTATCTCCCAGAGATCTTGACCAAAACTCTCCTGGGTATGGCTGATGCATATATCTGTTCATAATTATTTAGAGTTCTTGGTGATGCACATGAATTACGTTTCTAGTGTAGGTTCGGAGTACTGATGCATTTTTTTCTAATATATATTTTGTAGGTACCAAACCCCAGCTTATGTTGAACAGCCCAGGCAGCATCGCTTCCAGCAGGCACCACCACAACGCCAACCTCACCAGCCACCACCTGATTACGAAGGTACAGTAGTGATGGCTTACACTGACTTCTCTATTTCTACTGTTCAAACTCCTGATAATCATTGCTTTGCTAGACTCCTATGTGCGGGGCCGTGGAAGAGGAAGAGGCCGTGGACGTGGAAGAGGTTGGGGTAGAGGAGGTTATGGTGGATATGGTGGATATGGAAACAACCAAGGTGGATATGGAAACAACCAAGGTGGATACGGAAACCAGGGTGGGTATAACAGAGGTGGTTACAATCAAGGTGGTTACAACCAAGGTGGTGGGTACTATGATAATCAAGGAGGGTATGGTGGATATGATAACCAAGGTGGATATGGTGGAGGATATGGCTACAACCAAGGCAGATATGGAAACTATCAAGGTATTGAAGGTTTGCTTGCACAGTTGTGCCATTTATCTTGCTTGTTTGAGAAAAATAAATGCTCACTTATCTTGGTTCTTTGAATCAGAAAATGGTGGATATAACCGAGGGCGAGGTGGTATGCGGGGAAGAGGCAATTGGAATTACCGTGGGGGTATGTCCTGTTTATTTTGTAGTTGAGTGCTTCTTAATCGTTTTCTGATCAGATATTTGGTTGTGCATGAGCACAATTGCTTTTTGACATCTGTAGCATGAGCCTTGCCTAAATGTCATGAATAATTTCATTTTTCTTGCCTTTGCAAGTTGATATCTATGTAAATTTGCAGTGGTAGATCGATTAACAATTTACATTGCTTGTTACTTGCATAGTCGTGTCATTCCTGTTTACCTGCCTGTTTACCTGCCGTACAGATCATTTGCTTCTTTGCTGAGTTCTTGTGCACAAATAATCATAAAACTCAGACGAGTTTTCTTCTATGCAAACAGGGTATGAGCGGGGCAGAGGTGGCGGTGTTCCTGGTGGAAGGGGGCTGGGTGGCCGTGGACGGGGAAGAATGGGTGGCCGTGGGCGAGGGAACTGAGGACAGGCAGCGAAAAAAAAATGCATGGGCTTCCGGTGTTAATTAAATGCATGCTTTATTTATATCATGGGAAGGAGAAGTTATATCTAAGGATTTGTGTTGGAAGCCGTCAATCATGTGTGGACGTTAGTTGTTTTCCCTGAGCGCAAGGTTTGGTTGTGATCACAGTGCTTTTCACAAAGGTTATCCTGTAGCCATCTTTAGATGTTCCTGCTGGCGAGGTTTGCTTGTTTTCCCAATGGTCAATGACTGCTGAGCATGCTGCTCTATGTTCATGCCCGTCTACCTGATGGAACACTTTATATTAAATTGTTCATTCTATTTGTGCAGTTTTGCCTTTATCCACGCATTGTTCTGTTGCGTCCAAGTCTGGTTGTTTTTCTGTCCTGTGCGAAATCCAATTTTGTGTGAAAACTGATAACGTTTGCAGCGTGAATTTTTTAAAAGAAAACACATTAATTGAAAGATGATATCCTTTTACATAAGCTCGACCTCTAAACCACAATAACTCAATTCTGGTTAGAATGAACCTAGGTGCTAAACCTTGTAAACAGTCCAAAATCAAAGCTCTTTCTACCTCCATCGCCACTGGCTAAAACAAAATTGTTCGGATCCTTGATTGTCATCAATATCACATTTTATAGTCTTGTCTATACGTGAGTACGGATTTAAAACATCAAAATCAAGGAGTAATCACGACAAAACGTTGATTTAACTTGAGAATGATCAAAATCAAGGAGTTTGACCAGCGAAAGTCCCATTAGTTCTTTTTTCCTGATCGCTATTCCCATAGACTGATACGAATTATTTAGTTCGTGTCTCCTTATTCTTGGAAAGAACCGAAGTTCATTCGCGGCACCACTTGAGACCCCTTTTTCTCTAAAATCTTCTTCTCGCCGAAGTTATCGCAGGAGAAAACAACTATATTACCTATACCACGGAAATCTCTCTTCTTTCGCAGCCGAACAGACTTGTTGCTATAGAAAACAGCCAGACACCGAAGCTTGAAACAACACGACTTGACGTCGAACCGATCTAAATCCGCACAAATCCTCCTTCGCAATAAGACAAAGGGGCCTTTATTGACTAACCAAAAGAACCTAAGCTCCTGTTACCATCGTCGGAGTAGCCATCATCGTTGCCTCCTACGCCATTAACGAGGAACAAAAGATCTAGTAGATCCATCTGCGAAGAAACTCTAAAAACTAGTTCCAGTACACAACCCCAGCGTGGGGATCCACATCCGACCTCCTGCATAAACTTGGAGGCTAAAAAGACGAGGGGACGAGGCAAACCCATGTCGAGAGATGATTCACCCCCTTTCTCTCTCTCTCTCTCTTCCTTAGCCCTCTTGATTGCTTCGGTTCGTAACGTGATTACTGCATGCTCAAAAGAGTGTGTGATACAGACCTGTCGCGCGTCCGTCTTCATAGCATCAAATGACAGCTTTTATATTTGACCACATCATTGTTCATCTCATCTACTGTAACTTTTCATTTCAAAGTTACTTAGAGTTTAGTCTACCCTGCTGGTGTATCTGGTCTTCGGTTTTCCCCATCTCATCTAGTATAACTTTTCATTCCAAAATTGCTTAGAGTTTATCGTACCTATCGGCCTGGTTCAGGGCTGGTGTGTCTGATCTCCACCTTCCCCTTCGTGTCCCACTACACTCTCTTGACTCCTCCCTTTCCGAGCTCCGTTGAGGATTGAGGATTGGGTTTCTACCATGGATGCTCTTTTTGAGCTCACTTGATTAGTGATAGCAGGAAATGTCTTGTTTATTTATGTGAAATATTTTTTCCTTCTCCGGAAGTCCCTGCCGTATTTAAACCCTTGTTGCAATCTTTGCGCAAGGAGTGGTTAGCTTCAATCGACAGGCACGATTGACTCCCTCTCATTTATCGTATTTGCGTCGATCCCCCCTCCTTGATTGATTTCATTCTTCCGCCATCATCTAGGGATGGAAATGGTGCAGATATTATTCGACCAAATCGGTCGGATAGTGATATGGATAGTTTTATAGATATTTGGGTATTTTTGCGGATATGGATACAGATAATGATGGATAATATACGATGGATAATATTCAAAAAAATATGGATAGCATTGATGGATACTACGCGACTCAAAGGCAAGCAACACAACTCTACATTGGTTAACACCAATCTAAACATATATTTTTGATGATTTTTCAAATATGCATTTTTTATGTATTATCCAAGCAATATTCGTTTCGTACTATATCCAATAATATCAATTTTTGATGATTCATGCTCATATTTGATATCATTCGTGTCTGTATCTGATAATATCTATGTTTGTATCTATGTCCACACTATTCATATATGTATCCACATCAGAAAAAATATGGATCCATATCTATATCTAGTACTATCCGATCGTATCCAATTTGATCACACCTCTACCATCATCTTCAACCAAGTCACATTGACCTGCAGACTGCAGATGGTAGGGCCACTGTCGCCTTTGTTCTTGTGCACCTTCCTCTGCGCCCACTGCTTTTCGACGAGAGAGGCCTTTCCTCTTGGGACAATCCCCTATGTGCCACTAAAAATTTCCAATCCCTTGTATGTCATCTTGTGTGTATGACATGTGGGACCGTCTGAGCCTATTACGTGTGGACCCAATGACATAAATGGTATTTTTATATTTTCAGTGGCATACGGGGTATTTTCCCCTTAAAGCTTTGACTATCCTGTAGCTAAGGTGCGCCGCGGTCACCACGTACCTAATTGCACAATATGTTGATCAGAAAATTTTGTAAGAAAACCATTCCCCAATTGCACAACAAAGATTATGCACAACATAATCTGCTAGAACCAAATTAGACATTTTATATGTCTAGGGGTGTATCCGATTATCTATATATGTTGATGAGATATGGTGTTTGAAAAAAATAAATTCTTTGACTTATTGATTTTGGCTAAAAGTTATTGAGAAAACTAATAAAAGGTTTAAAAAAATTAGAAACTAAACGGAACAACTCTTTAGAGTCTGACTTCGAGATGCGACGTATCAATAATCTACTAAAATAATTGTGAGAATTTCGAGAGATTGTAAAAGCAAATGTAAGAAATTGTTTCGCTTAGTTCCTAATATGTTTTAAAGCTTTCTTGGGTTGCTTCAAGATTCTACTAAAACCAGATTCAATAAATCGAAGAATTTAATTTTTCAAACATTCTAACTCGTGAATATACGAAAATAATCATTGACGTTACATTTCGATAACATCTCTCTAGTCTTCTCAACATGCTCGTGTGCTACCCTAGCTTCGCGATCACCAAAAAGATTCATGTGGTTCACAATTAGGGTTAATGATGCTCCTAAGCTCTAGATCTTATGTCGATGAGTCGACCCATGGATGTAGGGCAGGTGCGACCATTGTATACGAACTCATTACAATAAAATGTCATCGATTAATAATAGTTTATTTATTAACATGCATAATTTTTTTACTGCCAAGAACAAAATTTCTAAACCTTCTTACAAATCTTCTAAATATTTGAAAATTCATCCTAAATTTCTAAATCTTCTACCTTCCTCTTACCACTGAGCAGACACATGGCGGCATCAGAACGCTCCTACCTGCTCATTTGAAGGTTGTGGCGGCCACCCTAGTTGCTGTCAAACCTTCTGGAGGCCGCCACACCATTCGACAGCATCCAAATAGATCATTGGTTGCCAGTGTCTTTTCGGTGAAATTTTTTATGTCTTGTATAATTTTATTGAAAATATATTTCCACAGTTGTATATTTTAATTTTTTTTCCCTGACAAAATCTAAGAAAAACTGCCCTGCCTACTTGAACGCATCCCGCCACTGGGGAGGCAGCCAAGCCCAAGCATGCGCCCGTACATTCCCAAGCCAACCTTCGCTTTCTGCCACTCCTTCCTCGCCTCCCGCCTCCTCCCGGCCCCCGCCGTCTGCCCCGTCGCGCCGCTCCTCCCCGTCCAGTCCCTCCTCACCACCGCCGGCCTCCTCCCGCGCCACCGCGACCTCTCCCTCGTCGCGCTCAACTCCCTCCTCCACACCCTCTCCCGCCGCGCCTCCTCTCCTGCCCACCCGCTCCTCGCCCTCCGCCTCCTCCTGCTCATGCTCTCCCCCGCCTCGCCCCTCCCCTCCCCCGACCACCTCTCCTTCCCCTTCGCGCTCTCCGCCGCGGCCGCCGTCACCCCATCCCCGGGGGCCCAGCTCCACACGCTGCTCCTCAAGAACGCGCTGTTCCCCTCCGACCACTACGTCACGACCGCGCTGCTCCAGCTGCACGCGCCCCGCCCTGGCGACGCGCGGAGGGTGTTCGACGAATTGTCGAGGAGCGAGGCGATACACTATGACCTGATGATCGGGGCGTACGCGCGCGCTGGGATGGCGGCGGAGGGCCTGGCGCTGTTCAGGGCCATGTTCTTGGACGGGGTGGCGCCGGACGCCGTCGTGCTCACGACGGCGATCTCCGTGTGCGCGCAGGCCGGCGCGTTGGAGTGCGGGGAGTGGGTGCACCTGTACGTGGAGCGGAGCGCGCCCGAGATGCTCGGGGACGCGTTCATCGGGTCGGCGCTGGTGAGCATGTATGCCAAGTGCGGCTGCTTGGAGCAGGCTGTCAGGGTGTTCGACGGCATGCCGGAGCGGAACGAGTACGTCTGGGGCACCATGGTGGGCGCGTTCGCGGTGCACGGCATGGCCGAGGAGGCGGTGGCATGCTTGGAGAGGATGGCGACGGAGGACGGGGTGCGACCAGACGGCGTGGCCGTGCTCGGAGCGCTGTCGGCATGTGCGCACGCCGGCAAGGTCGAGGACGGGCTCAGGCTGCTCCAGCAGATGCACTGCCGGTACGGCGTCGCGCGCGGGCACGAGCACTACAGCTGCACGGTGGACATGCTCTGCCGGGTCGGGCGGCTGGAGGACGCAGTGGAGCTGATCAAGAAGATGCCGATGACCCCTCTCGCGTCCGTTTGGGGTTCGCTCCTTGGTGGCTGCCGGACATACGGCAACGTGGAGCTAGCAGAGGTGGCGGCCACGGAGCTCGAGAAGCTCGCGGGCGCCGGCGAGGGCGTCTACGTCCAGCTATCAAATATCTACCTTGATGCCAACCGGAAGGATGACGCGCGGAGAGTCCGGAAGCTGATCGGCAGCCAGGGGATAAAGAAAATCGCCGCATTTAGCGCGATTGAGGTCGACGGCGAGGTTAGCTCGTTCGTCGCCGACGACCAGGCGCACCCGCGGCGCTTCGAGATTTGGGAGGTGCTCTGGCTCCTGGCCGACGAGATGGGACGGGAGCCAGACGAGGAGGAGGAAACACCCAACCTCCGCTGCGTTCATGTAGCGTGAAGAAATTGAGGAAATCGCACTGATTTTCCCTTTAAACAGTGCGATGAAATAGAAATTACATAATTCCCCCCCGGTGAAATAACATAGCATAACAATAGTGTACCCTGAGTCAATTTGTGCTCGAGTGGCCTGGACCTGGAGAGTTCAGATTGTATGAGTTGGCATTTTTTTTGTTCGAGCCCGGTGGTTCAGGTTGTGTGGATTGACAATATATTTTTGTTCAAGTAGCTCGTACGAATTGGCAAAAGAATTGCTTTATTGCAATTTGTACGGTGCGACTTCATTTTTTGAGCCGTGGTGTGTATGTTTTCAGTCCTTTATTAGTATGATGGGTTAATTACACCCATATGTAGAGTTCTGAGTTCATATAATTCCACTGGAAGTCAGGTGTTCACAAACATATCTTTATAAAGTGAGATTTCTCATAAAAGTGCCATTTAACTGGCCTTACAATTTTTGTTCACTAAAATACTCCGCTTCTTCCCTTCTTCTTCCTCTTCGGTCCATTCTCTTTCCTTCTTCTTCATCATCACGTCGTCGTCGGTCCTCACTACCCCTGACTTCCGCGCGATGTACGCATGGTCCCAGACCTCTTGAGCTGTCACTTGTCTCCACCCCAAACTGTACACAGACGCCCCAAGCCCAAGGTTTTAAGCGACCCAAAGCACCATAGGCCGAGGCATGCAGAACCCAGGCCGTAGGAATCTATAAATTAACTCCATCTATGCCATTAGCGAGGTTGAAGAAATTGCTAATCGGTAAGACGATGCGCAGGCCGTAGGGATTACTTGGGATTACTCGGGAATTAATTGGTGGACATTATTGGCCATTTTTAGACATTTAGCCTTTTTTACCTTGCTAAACTCGAATTTTTTTCTCTTTGTCTCAACACCCGCTCATCTCTCGTCAGCTTATAGGCCATTATAACTAGGCTCAAACCACTTCATATGTGGGGTACAAATTTCAGTATAGGCAAACTCTACTCAGTCTAGGTAACTCTATTCACATGTAGGGTACAAATTTTAGTTTGGAACAAACTCTACTCAAGGTAACTATTCATATGTAGGGTACATTTTAGTTTGGAATGGACTCTATTTACTGTCTAAGCCTAGAGTTACTTGAGGCTAATCAGGTTTAAGCATGATTAATTGGTCATCTGGCCGATTAATCGGTTTGACTGATTAATGACCGATTGGGAGTGAAATCACATCAGATCACCACTGACTAGAGAATAATCGCCAATTAATAAGGGATCAATATCAATTTTGAGAACATTGGCATTATAAAGTCGATATCTCATTGGTGTCATTATAATTTCAAATCTATATGATCTACGCCATTTTTGTGTTTTGACCGGTCAAAGTACACTTTTATACCATCTACCCTCTTCAAATTTACAAAAAATGCTACTCTCCCCACCTTCCACCTCCCTTTTCTCCCCTCCCCCTTCTCCCCAGCTCCGACAAGCTCCACCGATGACCTTCCCCAACCCCGGTGTGCTCATGTAGTGACGAGGTCGAGCATTGATGCCGGACAATCCATGTGTGAGCCACATGTTGGATGCGCGTGCACAACAGCGGCGAGGTCATGAGCTGGCGGCACAGATGGTAGCGAGGTCGTGAGCAGGCGACGGCGAGGGTGCGCGAGGGTGACGGCGAGGGCGTGCGCAGGCTGCTCTCCAGAGGGCTCGAGCACGCGGGTGATAGCAATGTCGGCTATGCTGACAACAGTGAAGATGACTGCTGACCTTAGAAGAAGGTAGGAGTTAGACCGAGGTGCTCGTGGGAGGAGAGAGAAAATAAAGGTATGTAGATGAAGAGAATGATGAAAGAAGGAGAATGTAGGGGTGTTTGGATTTTTTAAGTTGAAAATTGCATGGATGAAATATATTTAAAATATGCTGACATATAAGAGAATATTTATTTTATAATGGCAAATATATGAAAGAGAACTTAAGAGTAGTATGGTTGCAATTGACCAATCTTTATAATGACATCCCTACGAATACTAACATTTTTTTTATGAAATTTAAACTCTAAAATGGCATAAACGTAACTACCAATATTATTTTCTAATGGACTGTGTTGCGTGCGGATCATCCATACTCATTGTCTTTAACGAGAGACCCAAGATTGGTCTTTTAAAGAGCATGTCTAATTCTAAACACATTTCATGATCATATTATAGAAATGGATTGTGAGTAAGATTGTAAATAGTAAAAAGGGTTTGGCAGTAAAATATAAGAGGGATAGGTAAGTATGAATTGGGAAAGTGGGCTCAACGCTATTTGAGCAAAATAACTCCATGTGAATAGTACAATTGAACGGTGAATAGACAAGAAAAGGGTTTAGCGTTGAACATGCTCTTAGGCTGAAGATGAGTCCACAAGACTTACAAGTGGTTGTCATATACCCATATAACCCATTTATGTTAGGTTGTCTCTAAGCCTCGTGTTGTACTCCCTTTGTTATGTAGATGACCTTGGATTGACTCCCTTTCGTATGTGGATGATTGATGTTGCATTGTACATGACTCAAATTTCTAGACTCTCTTGATCACTAACTTATGTACTCTCCTCTTGATCATTATTGTATGTCCTGTATAACTAATTATAGATAGAAAAAAGTCTATTTTACACTTTTAACTATTGCTCTTTGTCTATTTAACCCCTTTAACTATAAATCATATATTCCACTCCATGAAAAAAATGCAAATAACCCCGTGGGCCGGTTTTGAGAGTGGTTTTACCAATGTCGTAGATGAGATGAAAGTCTAGTCGCTAAAGAAAAATAAAAATACAAAATCACATATGGGCCCACTGCCATCCTCTCTCACTCCTCTATCCTACTCTTTCTACTCGTCTTCAGAGGCAACAGCTGCGCTGGCAGGCGAAGGGGCCGACGGAGGCTACGGCGGCGCCAGCTGGTGGAGGGGCGAGCCGAGGCAACGGGGCAAACGCATGGTGAGCACGCGGTGAGGTGGAGGCCCAACGTCGCAAGGGCAGCGAGTGTAAGGATCCTAGGCCGAGAGGGGGGTGAATCGGCTAGTTTAAATTTTAATCTCGATTTCCTTTATTGACTAGTCCAATTAATGACCCAAGCTAGCGCGTGAAAAACTAGAGTTCTAAGAGCGGAAGAGAACTACGCCTAGCAATTGAGCATGGATTCGACAACTAGGAGGCTCGATGGCAGTCGCACACAATCGATCTCAATAAGATGTGTGGAAATGTGAAGGGTGAAGAAGAGGAGACGCAAACCGAGTTGTTTACCGAAGTTCGGTGCTCAACACATAAACACCTACGTCTCCGTTGAGAAAATTTCTCACACAAAGAAGTCAGGACCCTTTCGTCCTTAGCCCTCCATCCACTCGTGGTAGCTTGTCGGCACCCGAACCAACACATGGTAGGCGAGCTCCAAACCTTCACACGGAAGCGAGTTCTCTCACACGCGAGAACTTCTCGCACCCGGGCACGAACACATGGCACCGACCTCCGACGCACGAAAGGTTTGCACGCACCGCCGACACATGATGATCACCACCGACACACGGTGGGTTTTGACCTCAACACATGAGGCACCGCCGACACACGGAGGATTTTGGGGCACCGCCGACACACGGTGGGTTTCTCCTCAACGCACGGAGAGCGCCTCCAACACACGGAGGCAAGATCTTGGCGAAGGCTTGGTGAAGAACAACCTCGATGACGATCTCCTCCGGCAATAGAGTCCCAAGAGCACAAGACCGAAGGCCTCACCTCACACCACCTCTTCCTCTCATGGAAACTTGGGCAAGAACACCATGGTAGAGGCTAGTACCTTGGGGGATGAACGGGAGGAGGTAGGGGACACCTTTTTCTTCTCCTTCCTCTCTTCTTCTCCCTCTCTCAAGCACACATGGAGGTCAAGGATGGAGAGGCAACCAT
Organism: Raddia distichophylla; assembly: GCA_005191435.1. Taxonomy (NCBI): domain Eukaryota; kingdom Viridiplantae; phylum Streptophyta; class Magnoliopsida; order Poales; family Poaceae; genus Raddia; species Raddia distichophylla. Next base: position 2,474,499 of record SPJY01031878.1, read on the forward strand.
GGGAGGAGCTCTCAAGGGTGGCTAGTGCAAGGGGTGACTGCTAAATGAGGCTCTCCCACTTTTCCCCTTACTTGTGGCTCCTATTTATATGTACAAGGCGAAAACCCTAAGAATGGACGGCTCAAATTGAGTTTCCCAAATTTTAGTTTAATCTGTCGGATCCAATCCAATGAAGTGTTTCATTTGTGAACTTAGTCGCTAGGAGCCGGAGACCTGGTCAAACCCGGTCCGACGATGGTCGGACCTAGTCCGACAGAAAGGTTGCATTTTAGGGACTTAGTCGCTAGGAGCGGTGGCCTGGTCGGACCTGGTCCGACGGTGGTCAGACCCAGTCCGACAGAAGGTTGCATTTGGGGACTTAGCCGCTGACACGCTCATCCATTGGACCCAGTCCGACGGGGCCAGTTTTTTGCAGCCCACTTCGTTTTGGCTATCCCTTTATGTCTCGCCTAGGGTTTTGTGCCATGTTTATCGATTTGTGAACTCGGCGGGAACATTTGGACACTTAGGCGGGAAGTTTTACGCCCAAAATATCTGGCTTTGAGACTTAGCGGCTACGAAACCTCGGACAGCTATTCCCCCGGATTACTCTCGAACCCTTGCCACTCCGGAAACACTCTCGAACATCCCGGAACACTCTCGAAGGACTCAGAAATGTGCTCAGAAGGATCTACAACCAGAGATGATCTTCGCAGGCGACAACGGGCCAGATGGGCCGAAAACAGACACTCACACAAGGAAAATAGAAGAATTAAGAAATAAGATCCTTAGTCTTGAAGCAGTCGTCGGAGACCTAGTTGACATCAATTACCAAAACATTAAGCCCCTGAGAGCTTGTGCTTTCAGCAAGGGCAGAAGCCACGGCGATGCCGGCGAGTGCTCAACTGAGTCGAGGCCATGGCGGTGTCGGCAAGCGAAGGGGTAGGCCAAGACAATGGCGTCCGACGCACGGTGAGCACATGGCGAGGGAGAGGCAAGAGCTCCGCGAGTGCAGGGGAGGGTGGAGGCCACGGTGACGCAGGCGTGCACACAAATGGGTTGAGGCCACGATGACGCAGGCCGACGAAGGGGCATACCGAGGCAACAATGGCCGGCGCATGGCGAGCACACTGCAAGGCGAAGACAATGGCGACGCAAGTGTTGGGACGGGCATAGTTAATGGCGCTGCCGGTGAGCATAGGGACCGATCGAGGCCACTTCAGCGCCAATGGGTGCAGGGGCTGTAGGAAGCCAAAGCGGCGTCAACTTGCACCATGGCAAGGCGGCAACCAAGAGCGAGAGAGATCTCGAAGGGGAGAGAGAGAGAGAGAGAGAGAGAGAGAGAGGGAGTCGTGGAAGAAGAGACATGGCATGTTGATTTGTTGATGTTGCTATCTATTTTATCGCAATTCACATGTGATGCCACATATGGTGACACGGTGAAAAATCTACTCATATGAATTGCCAAAGTGGCGAAAACACCCTCAAAACCATCCGTAGGGACTATTTGCACTTTTTTATTTTACATGGTAAAATACATTTTTGATCACTAATTAGCATTGCAATTTATTAATAAAATTCCAAAGAAAAAATGATATTATAAAAATATTTTTGAGACAAACATGGGTATGATTTTTCATGTATTCATCCAAATAGTACCAAAAAAATTGCATAGATAATGTTTTAAAACTGATTTGGAGAATGCCTAAAAAATCTACCTTTTAGTCGGTGACATGGAGGGAGCAAGCTACAAGACTGCTCACCCTAACGCACGACGCAAGACATATCCCCGAGGCAAACGACAGATATTGATTTAACAGAAATGATGTTACATTGGTTTACAGATGACAAAAATTTGCGCGATGAACGTATAACAAAACCGGCGCAGTAAAGGCCATTAAATGACTCAGATGACAAAAAGGGAGAATACAACGAGACCACTCACGAAACAAAAGCCATTTGACACCGCCAACCCACAATGACTGATACTACTATAAATCAGCAAACGTTTGTGCTGCTAATCTTGGAGGCTCTTGCTTAATGAGCTGCTGGAAAAGACGCATTCCATGGCTTGGCAAAAACAAGACTGTAAACTCGCGTGCCAGAAGCTGAGATGTTATCGTGAATCATGTCCCATATATATGTCTATGGACCGGTGCTCCGAAACCAGCAACCACATCCGTCCATTGTTTTTCTACTATTAAAACCGAACCGTCCAATAGGTGGCCAACAAACAGGACTGGATCACTAGGTTTATCAACATTAAGCGCAAAGAAGTTGAAGTTATTCCTTTCCTCTGGCCTCAGTTCTTCATCACGAGCCTTCCTCTTGCGCTTTGCTTTCATACCCTTATGCAAGTCTGCCTTCTCTGATGGTACAACTGAACCATTAGGCAATTGACCGTCCTGAACCACCGGCGATCCAAAATCAATAAAGCAAATTGCCCTGCAAAGGAAACGATAATAATGTATTTTTAGAAGCATCCTTTGCTTTATTGAGAATCCAAGGCCTCATAGCAATACAAAAACTAGCAAGGAGAATATCAATCACCATACAAGTCAAATTCCTCACAAATACACAACAAATTAGCATTTAAAAAGATCAAGAAGACTAAGAATGAGCTATCAGTATTAAAAGAACAATGTACTAGTGAGTTCAGATTTCAGAAACAATTAAAAGACTACACTATAACTACAAGTTAGCTTAGGTTCAGAACATTAAAAGACTACAATCCAAGTTAGCTTACATCAGCAATAGAAGATTACCTTGCACTGTATACCAAAACTGAAGATGAACTTAATGGAGGAAATGAAAGGCCTATAACCTCTCCAGGAAATTCCTGGAATCTTCTGGGCAAGCGATGTGTATAGCGCTTGGACCATTCACCTAATTGTTTTGCTTCCACATCAAATACATATACCTCGTTTTTAGATGTAGATATGACAAGGGAATTGTTCTTGGGACAGAAACCACCAGATGTAACTGAACCATCATTCATTCTAGGTATGAACCAGTGTTGCCTGCAAATATCAGAAAAAAATTTAGTGATGATAAAAGGTGAGCTGCAACTATGCCAAGTAGGGATGCAAAGAGGGCGGTCTGAGTCAGCCCTTGACCTGCCGCCCACTGTGGCCCATGAAGAAAAATGTAGGGTCACAGGTCGACCCAACCCTTAACAACACAGATCCAGTGCCGACCCAGAGGTCGACCCTGAAAGCCTAAACAACTATGCAGCAAGAAATAAACAAAGAATCAAACAACAACATTGGATATGACAAGAGGTTAGACACGAAAAGCAAACAAGATTGAATATCTAGCATTAGATCGAGTTCAACAGCAACGAATGGAAGGAAATTGGAGAAATTGGGGCATCGATGGACAGTTGGCAGGGGTGGACGCCGCAGCCACGACTGGCAGCATTCCAGGTGGCGGAGGTAGCAGTCACCTGCAGGCATTGTAGAGCGAGCAATGGAGGCGACGACCTGTGGGTGAGTAGCAGGGCTCATTGATTGCGGAGAAAAACTGTCGCAGAGACAGAAATCACTGGTGAACCGCAATAGCCGGAGGGCGGCATGAGCAGCAGCATGTCGAGGGCAGGCACAAGAGCAGGGATCAGCGCCTGTGCCGGCAGGCACTTAATCGCATGGGTAGGCGGGACACGGAGAGACTCTTGGGAAGGCAAGGAAGCTACAAGACATCTGTTTTGTTGATTCCTAGGGTCGACCATATAAGGCCATGGTTCCAGCGCCTGTTTGCCCCTAGACAAATTAGGTCCGGCCTGTTGACCCCTTTGAAGCCAAAATTCAGGGCCGCCCCCCTTGCATCCCTAATGCCAAGTCACAGGCAAAAGGACTGCGAATCAAAACAAAAGCGACATGCAAGATTAAAAATAATTTATACTAGCGAATTAGTATACTCTCTTATTAGACATGAAGCACATTCAAGGAAAACCGCAATGGGAAAAAAATGGAATGCAGCATACCTCTGCACCTCAAGGTTAAATATGTAAACATCTCCAAAGCAGTTTACTGCAGCCAACCACTGTCCATCTGCACTTGGAAACATTTTTGTAACCGGTGGTTCTTTGGAAGATGTTTTCCTTTCATCCATCTTTCTCATAGGGTGAAATACATCTGAAACTTCTCTTGTTGCAATATCTATAACCTGATTGGTACAGGGATGGATAATAAGCTTAGGAAAAAATTGCCAGAGAAAATAGTAGACAAACATTATCAGCAGATCATCTTAGCACACTGACTCATTTTTAATCATGATCTATCATCACATTACATTCTTTGACAACAGCTAACCGCTTTGGAGGACATTAAAGAGGTGAGTTATTGGGTTATAGACATCTCATTTACGAAAAGCCAGCCAAGCATGTGCTTACATAGAGGCCAAAAGACCCAAACACAGTAATTTGATTGCACGTACTCTATTCAAAACTACCAGATGGAGGAGAGCATGCTGATTTAGTTTGCTCATCCTGATTCGATGAGACATGTTTGACAATGGACATCTAGGGATCAACGTCCAATGCTAATATGATAAAATTGAATCTACAGATCACAGAGTAATTAAAAATGTATTGTTTCTACTGCATACTACAATTTTTTCACAGTTAGAAACACAAATGAGTGAAGGAAGAATGCAAATGCAACACAGACAACTAACTAATGTCACCTAATGCATATCATATCATACATACAGGTATAAAAGGTGCAAGAGCTAGAAAACACTTACATATATCTTTCCATCATGGCCAGCTAGTATCAAACTGGATGAGTCAGCAGTAAACAGCATACTCTGTGAACAAGGTAATCCCTTTGGCAGCTCTAGTTTGTCTAGAGTGTACTTCTTTCCGCCTTTATGTCTTAGTACAAACAAAAAGGGCTTCACACTATCTGAATAGGTCAACAGTGTTCCATCGGTAGAGACAGCACTAGAAATGATTTTTCGTGTTCCCTTGCTTTTCAGACGAGCAAGGAGTCGCGTTGTTGCATCTCCTTTGGATGATGTACTAGGAGTCAACTTGTTCTGAACTTTTACAAGTAAAACATCCAACCAGCTGGTAGACTGGACAAGCATTACAGAACCTTCATTGGTTGTGCTATCTCTTGCCAGATTAATCAAAGGGCGTTGAGGTGCAGGGCAGAAGTTATGAGGCTCAAACTGAGTGAATTCCCTTGCAGAATAAGCAAAAAGCTTTGTATCATCACCACCAGAAATGAGCATTGGAACACCCAGATGTGCCCATTTGTGGTAGCTGCATTCAGTAGAATTTTCACGGCGGCGGATCTTTGCCACCTTTTCCTCTGGTAAAGCATCTAGAGAAAGAATGGAAAAAAGATAAATCTTTTTTTAACCCCAAGTGGAGGTAAGCTTAGTAAATGCAGCTAAGTCAATACAAACCTTCTGTACAAATTGGCACAGCTGTTGTCAACGCCCTAACATCATGAGTATGGGCATTTTTATGGTCCACATAGACCCATTTGCATAATTGCTCTTTGGCCTCCACCTCTTTATCAGCCTCATACTCACCTTTTGACAATTTGTACAGTATTACCTACAAAGCCACAAAAAAATATAAGCCAATAAAAGCATCAGGTTTAAGATAAATAATTTGATAAATGTTAAGCGATTGAATAAAAAGCTAATCAACTAAAGTATCTTTATTATTTTATACAGTTAACCTATTGCAGGTCTACAGTGCAGAACTATAATTTGTCGAAAACAAGATTGCAGATGCAACATATAATGCTCAAAACACACATGGGACGCCAATAGAGAAAAAGGAGAGAGATCGTGTGTATGTGAATTGAGTGAGTGAGAGAGAGAGAGGTATGCAAGAAAGATTTGCTATAACAGTAGTTAATACACCTAGGAGCTGTTTCAGCAATGCTACCAACCTGTCCATCTGATCCTGCGGAAAACACTCTGTTCTGATTAGGCACAGTAGCTAACGCATTCACATCACCTTTATGATAAGTGTGCGCTTGCAGAAGAGTTCCATGGAGGCTATCCCAAAACTGGACACTCCCAGAACTATCACCACTAACAAGTGTTCCACACCTAGATACAAGCAGAAATAATCAGGACTTGCAAAATGAGGGTAAAAAGGCCAAACATTAGGGAAAACATATACTTTATCTCACCTCAAAAACAACAATGACCATAGACAAAGTTCACCAGAACTACCAGCACCTCCCAATCCAGTAGTGATACGATACTTTTCATGAAAAGATGTTGAATCCCAGCATCTTAGCAAACTGTAACGGAAGTACAAACAATTATCACAAAAAAAAGGAGGAGGTAAGGATAGCACAACCCATAAAATATGTAATTCCCATTATCTCATAGCTGACTTTTTATTTGAGCAAGATGCTGAACAGCATGCTTGCGTTATGCATAGAAAGAACAACAAAAAAAGCAATTTGCACCAGAGCAAAGAATGTTGCATACCCATCGCTGCTTCCCGAAAATATGAATTTCGCATTGTTGCTCCATGTCACACTCAAGATTCGCCCTGTATGGAAGCGGAAACATAATTACCAGAGCTAAAACTCTCATCAACATAAATGGCAGTTGGTAAAAGAAGGATGTCAACATATCTGGAATATGAAAGATATACAAGACGTACCGCTTACTCTTGGAAGAGATCTATAGTAAGTCAATGCACCAGATTCAGGTACATTATGCAAGCGTACAGAGCCATCATCACAGGCCAGGGCCAAACGCTGATATCCATTCACATGATGTGAAGAGCTTGTCTTGGCAGAGTCGTCCTCATCATCAGAGCTGTCACCATCGTCGATGTAACTTGAATCAGAATCAGCACGGCCATTATGATTTGCATGGCCATTAGCAGCAAATCCCAAGCTTTTATTTTCAGAATTCAAAGGGTCAACTGAAGGCTCCATAGCCATCTGCCAGACTGGTACCCCAACAGAATCTAGGACAGTCTACAAAACAGTATGGCAAACAGATAATCATGAGTTCATGACATCTACATCTACGAACTTCAAGTGAAGTTAAAATGAGTAAATGATAGCAAAGGAATAAAATGTATAGAGAAAACAAGATAAAACAACTGACGAAACAGAGTATGGATGCAATCCTAGCCAATTGCATTCTCTATGCATGTGTTTGGTTATGTTGCCTTGGACCAACCCATGCAAACGTTCAGGACGAACTGAACTTATCTATTGAGGAGGGATGAGCTGAGCCACCTTTTGTAGCAACATTTAAGCAGGTGGGATTAGCTCATCTGGCATCGTTTCCTCCTAACCAAACAGCAAACTAGGACGGACGGTTTGCGTTGGTCCACTATGCTTACGTTCAGAACACACAGCATTTTGCTACCCAATCACATACTTACAACCGGCCATGCACAAAAACGATAACTTAAGCTCAACACGGCACATTCTCTAACTATTGTATCCGAAATAACGCTCACATCCAAAATTCCCAATTCCCAAATCCAAATTGACATGCGGAATGAAATGTGGTGTAAGCAAGAAATGCGAGGCACCTTTTGACGTAGGTGGAAGAGATCCCACTCGGTCACCGAGCCGTCAACGCTGGACGAGAACAACCGTACCGCGGCTCCGCACCGCGTCCACACCAGCGAGGTGATCCTCGACTGGGAGTCACCCTGTATTGTCTGCACCCACAGAAACCCTCAATCAGGTCTCGGAAATTCGCAGATTACTGGCGGAGACCGCGGAGCCGTGGGTTTAGGGGAGGGAAAGCGTACGAGCTGGTGGTGCCAGCCGACAGAGCCGGGGGAGACGAGCCAGAGCTCGAGGCTGCCGTCTTCGCGAGCGGTGGCGACCTGGGAGGCGCAGGGTGAGGTGGCGAGTGCGACGACGGGGGAGGGCGTCCAGGTGACCGCGCCGCCGCCGCAGCGGTGGACGCGGAGCTTCTCCATGGGCTCCGGCCCGATGCGGCGGGCGCGGTAGTGATCCGCACGTTCTAGAAGGTTCCGCAAGGCCGCAAGGGTAGCTCGAGGGCGCGGCGATGGCGCGGAGGAGCAGGGGGAGGAGGAGGAGGAGGAGGGTGGCGCGTGGTGATGCTCGAGAGAGGCGGCTCGCCGCTCGTTAGGGTTTTGGTGGGTGAGGAGGTCAGGTAGAACTGTTGGGTTGCTTTTGCGAGTGCGGACCGCGGACGCGACGCCGCCGTGCGGGCCAAGTGATCGGGCGGGCTTGTGCTGTGGGCCTTTCTGGGCTGTCATTTCACCCATTGGGCTTGTCGTGTCAATAGTGTGATTTGACCTGTTCTGCCGTAAGCCCACAAATTGCCATACGCCGGGAGCCACAGGAATCAAACTCCGATTTGCGGAAAAAATCGCACACTTTAAAACAGTGCCAGCTTGTTTACTAGCTGGGTAAGCGGGCTCATGGCCCGCTGTTTTGGGAGAGTAAATCCTGAAGGATGTGGAGTTAAAATTAACAAACATAAGGGGGTACGTCGAAGAAAATGTTTTGAGTCTGGGCAAAACTGTTGTATGAACCGTGGGTTGAATACCGAAAAAGAGAAGGATTTTTTCGCAAAAAAGCCTGAGCAAGTTGAACTGGGGCAAAGCTTCTCTGCAGGAGGGCGCAGCACGTGGACAGAACAGGCACGCATCGAGCACACGTGGTAGTGAACAGATTGAAGGCGAAGAAAACAGGACATCGAAAGTAGGAAGGAACAAGCAAACGCTCACATGTCGAGCCAAAACTACGGGTGTTCGGCTTTGTACTTCTATTGATTGATGTGGAACCTCAGCCGTTAGTTTGAGGGACGGTTCTATTTGGTTAGGGGAATAAAAAAGAGAAGATGAATTATTTTGAAAGGGCAACAACACCAGCTTTTTTTGTATTAAGCAGGAGAAAAATGATAGGGCAATAAGAATTATAGAGAAAATAAAAAAAGAAAGGAAAAAAACCTATTACAGGGCACCGAGACACTATTACAGTGCAGCCGCTACCACCAGGCCTAAGCCCATCCGCCTCGCCCACACGACGAGCAAGCTCCCGCACCACACTACAACACAGACAATAGCATAACCACTAACCTCCGTTAACCACACCAACTCACGCCAACACTCAACTATAGCAAAACAGCTCCCAAACAGAGGTTGATCTAGATAGACGACCCACAACAATGCTAACAAGGACTACAACAATGCCTCCAACAAGGAGCAACAACGAAAAGTCATCGCCGTTGCCAAGCCCACTACCAGGATTTCCATCCAACAAGGGGGAAGGGCACCTCTGACGGTCCCTCCAAGAAGAGCAGCGCTAGATGGTGTTGCCACCACTGACCCAAGCAAAAACCGGGCAGGGCTTTCACCTAACACACCCTTCCCAATGCGGCGTTGAAGGAAGGTCGCCGGAGAACGACAACAAAAAGGCTTTAGCTGTTGCTTGCCGCCAACTGGCACCTCCGCAAAAGAACCGCCCGACAACTGCACACGACCACCCCGCAGACACCTAGCTCCTACAAAGGGGGAGGGGAACCAAATGAAGGAGACGATACAACAACATCAATGCCAACTCGAAGGAGAGCCAAGTGCCTAGGGCCAACTCCGCCGAGCTCTATATGGAGCAACAAGGTGCCACAAACTCCGAGGATCGACGCATCCTCAGCCACCCTAGGGCCGAGCTCCACACGCGTTGAGCCTCCACAAGAGTGGACATGTCTCCGTGTTGCCTACACCGAATTGCCATTGGCACCACCTGGTACGACGGGGTGAGGAATTTTGGCGACAACGGGCTAGTCGCTCGTGAGTCACCTCTAGGAAGGAGCAATTCATGGGTGTTGGATCGTTTGCCACATGAAATGCGTCCAAGAAGAGAAAGTTTAATTTATGAAAGTTAATTCTCTTGTTTGATTAAACTTGTTTGTTAATAGATGGAAGGAGAAGGGAAGGAGGAGATTCTTATTTAGGGTCCTTTAGGTAAAAAAAAAAACTTCCTTTTGTTTAAGGGAACAAGGGAGAGGAAAGGGGAATGATGAACTAATATTTTTCTCACATACTTCCATCCCCCTTTTTCACCCATTGTCAAATACACCGTCTATGTTTGTGGCGGCTTGAGATCATTTCATTCATCTCCCTTTTTTCTCGAAAAGATTTTGATTTTCTTCGCTTTTATCTTTTTAAAGGGACTATGTCATCCACTCTCTCTAAAAATGTCTCTCTCTTCATTTTCTATATAACTAGCCGGGTGGTGCGCCCGCTGCGGGCGTGGCGAGCGAGCCGGGCGGGAAAAAAATGAGTGAGGCCGACGGGAAAAAAAGCGCCAGCGCGCGGAGGGCAGCGCGGCCAGGGGAAAAAATGGGATACACGCGCGGAGCGCCCGCGGGAGTCGAACCCGAGGCTCCCAGTATAAACGCACCTAGCTAACCAAGTGAGCTAACCAAGGAACGGACGACCGGATCTGGCTCGCTCGCGCGATTGGACGGCCGCGGCGGTGCCAGGCGGGCAGCCAGCCACGTGGCCCGCCTGAGAGAGCAACTCGGCTTTGTACCTTTTATTGATTGATTCTTTTCTTAGGAACGTTGTTAGTTAGGGACTGTGGAAAAGTAGGCAAAAACAGGAACGAGATCCTCTGACTTTGGGTAGCCACTGACATGTGGGCCGCAGTACCATATGGGCTCACATGTCAGTGACTCAAAGTCAGGTGCAGTTAAGTCAGAGGATTTGCTTCCCAAAAACACGGGGACAGAAACGGGAAATAGGAATGTAACAAGACTCCTTGGCAATGCAAGCGTCTAAACCTACAGAGATCTCGAATATGCCATGCCAGTGCCACCTGGGCTGGAATGCCACGGCATTTCGTGGCTGCAGTGGCCGTCTGCACTCGGTGGGCCCGCCCGAGAGAGCCAAACGGAGGAGGAAGACAAGCAAGCAAGCAGCGAGCGAGAACGGCCGCGCCGGGGCGAGCCGACGTGTGGACGTCCGGCCTCGCGCCGGATAGCGCGGCGAGGTCACCCGCGCGCCCGCTGCGCGTCCGACTGACACCTCGGCCCTACACTACTCGGGCCCACGCATCGGTGACTCTTTACAGGATCACTGGTGTAAAGCGGCGCCTCGGCTCAGCCTCGCCTTCGCTTCCGCCATGTCCATGCGGCCGCCGCTGCGGTTGGGTGCTGGAAAGTGTTTTAAAGCTCACGGGCTAGCTTGGATTGGAGCGAGCGGCACGAGACGAGCACCACCCGCTTCTCTCCGGCATTGCGAGGGGAGCTCGCCAGCTCGGCCTCGGTTGGATTCGATTCGGCGGGCCGCGCGCGCGCGACCGGAGCGATGGACCTGCGCGTCGCCGCCCCCGCCTGCGCGGCCGCGGCCGCGGCGGCGCGCCGGGGCGTGCCCGGCGGCGGAGGCCCGCGCGGCGTCCGGGCGCTCGTCGGACGCCGGCGGCTCTCCGTGCGGATGTCCGTCGCCACCACCGAGGCCGCCGCTACCGCCGCCGTGCGCGCGGTTCGTGCTCGTGCTCTACGCGTGAGCGAGTGTTTGTTTCCGTCGTTCTCCTCAAGTCACGGCTTTTTTTTTCTGCGCGGGTGGGTGGTGATGCAGTCGGAGGATGTGGACATGGAGACGAGGAACTCGAGGACGGTGGTGGCGGTCATCCTCGGCGGCGGCGCCGGGACGAGGCTTTTCCCGCTCACCAAGCGCAGGGCCAAGCCCGCAGTGAGTACAGCTCTATTTTTTTTTTGGCTCGATCAAACTACTCTTTCCAATCTTATCCCCCTGCCAAGATTCGGCAAATGCGAGAAGGTTGGTGAAATCGGGAGGTAATGGTGAAATCTATGCTCTGCAGGTGCCTATAGGCGGCGCGTACAGGTTGATCGACGTGCCGATGAGCAACTGCATCAACAGCGGGATCAACAAGGTGTACGTCCTCACCCAGTTCAACTCGGCGTCGCTCAACCGGCACCTTTCCAGGGCCTACAATTTCAGCAATGGCGTGGCTTTCGGAGATGGCTTCGTCGAGGTGTGAAATTTAGATCTCTGTATTTTTCAGTGGATCAGAATGACAATGCAAGTATCTGTGAGTGCTACACTGCAATTGCATTGATGAACCGAGAAGGGATTACATATAGGGGAGTTCTCTATTTTCAGGTTCTAGCAGCAACTCAGACACCTGGATTGGAGGGAAAGAGGTGGTTTCTCGGTACCGCTGATGCTGTTCGCCAATTTGATTGGCTTTTCGATGTATGCTTTCCCTTAGCTTACCAGATATGCACAGTGCTTAGTTGCTTACTTTTTCACGTACATGAACTGTGATTCATAATGCATAATTGTGGTAAGCGTGGTACATAAATGTTCATATGGTGTAGGTCCAGTATGAAATACAGAAAGCCTGGTGAGATACGCCAATGCTAGAGTGATTAGTGAATTTATGCATTAATGCATACTTGTATGATGAAAATTATTATGTCTTGGTATACTAAATAATCCACAATTCATATTCAAAATGTATTGTTCAATTCTTTGTTATTTCATCACAATACCCTGCTAAAAATTGTCACACTATTTCTTGCACAAACTGTAATGCGGTGTGTTTTTGTTCTGCAGAATGCCAAAGCTAAAGACATAGAAGATGTGCTTATTCTTTCTGGCGATCACCTCTACCGTATGGACTACATGGACTTTGTTCAGGTAACTGCCGCAGATAGATTATTTCCTGCAGTTGGATGTTGCGGCAACATTTTTTATATAATGAAATATAATTACATTGGCATTGACGATTTAATTTGCAGTCTCATCGCCAGAGAGGTGCAGGCATCAGCATATGTTGCTTGCCTATTGATGACAGGTGATTCCCTTTCCATTTCGGTAGCTTATGTTCATGGACATTGAAGTTGCTTCCTTTTGATATTTTAAGGGGATTTTCTTTGTTAAATCTCTTTTAGAAAAAATTGAATACTAAAACAAAGCAACTAATATTAGGTGATGGCAAATTTGTACCAACCTGAAAAAAAAAAATTGAAGATTAGATAGATATATAAACTAGAATATTAGTCGAATGAAATCATCAATTTCATTTTTGAGGTAATGCATATTTGCCAGCACCTAGTGTTAAATACTATGCTTTAAGATTGATATTTTTTTTTATAAAAAAGGGGGCTACTGAACATACCAATTTTTAGTTGTATTTTCTTTGTTAAGACTGTAGTTTGGTTATCAGCACACTCCATTTATTTGGTGCTTGTGGACTTGATTATTAATGACTCTTTACCATGTCAGCCGAGCATCTGATTTTGGCCTAATGAAGATAGATGACACAGGAAGAGTAATTTCATTTAGCGAAAAACCAAAAGGAGATGATTTAAAGTCAATGGTAAGTTGTATTGGATTCATCATGAGTTCATGACACCCACCTGTCCTGTACACGCATCAGGATTATTTCTAGATTGCCAGATGCTTATTCCATCAGTTAATACTGCATTTATGAGAATGAGAACTAAGAGCAAATAAAAACAGAAGCTCATTAGGCTTCATTTTTCTTTTTGCAGCAAGTTGACACCACTGTGCTAGGCTTATCACAGGAGGAAGCAAAACAGAAACCCTACATAGCTTCAATGGGAGTCTATATATTTAAGAAAGAGATACTTCTAAATCTTTTAAGGTATGCCAATTCAGCTCCCTGGACTTACACAAATTTAGTTAATACTCTTTTGATTATCCAAACATAAATAAAACTTCCAAGCAAACCTTAAAGTCAATTGCAAGTAGCGTACTAAAACAACCATTTATGTTCAAATGTTTTATGCTGTAGTTAGGTGAAATTTCAACAGATCGTCTTACTTTCTAGTAGATCTTGATCTGTAGTGCATCATTGTTAGGTCAGATGGCGTTTTCCCACTGCAAATGATTTTGGATCGGAAATAATTCCTGCTTCAGCAAAAGAGATAAATCTAAAGGTATGTGTTCGATATGACGAGTTCTGTAATCTATCTGGTAGCAGTTTCACTGTGTAACCTTGTTGGTGAGTTCCAAGAAATGGAATGACTGTTGGTACATCACCCATACCTTGTTAATTGCCCAAGGAGAGTGTCATATGGCATGCATACTTAGTATGAGATTTTTTAGCATTACTTATATTTCCATTATGAACTGACCAAGACATCTAAATTACACAATTAAAAAACAAAAAACATGAGGAAAAACATCATCAGCAACATTTCCCCATTTTATTTTTCTGTTACTATACTATATCGAATAGCAGCATTATCATTAGTTTTTAAAAAACATGAATAATTCGTCCATTTGTCTTATTCTTATCCCTAAACCTTAATTTCCACATGTATCTAATATTGAATATTTCAGGCATATCTTTTCAATGATTACTGGGAAGATATTGGAACTATTAAATCCTTCTTTGAAGCAAATCTTGCCCTTGCTGAGCAGGTATTCCTTGTCTGTGCAAACTATTGGATGAGAGCCTCTGTATACATTTGGACCTCTAGCTGTGTTTTTCAGATAAATACGTAGCTGAAGACATTATAAATTGATATACATATTTTTTTTTTTGCCATACTTCTAGCAATCCCTGGTTCCCTACCCATCTTCTTTTCCTACACCTTGGCATTAGTTTTAGTCAAGGTATTAGATGTGACAACGGAGTAGTGATGGTAGTGATACTTATCAAGCAGATTTAAAAAAAAATCAAGTAAAACATTGAACTCTTTGCAGCATGTTTTCATCTTTTGACTAAACTATGCAGCCTCCAAGGTTCAGTTTCTATGATGCAAACAAACCAATGTACACATCACGAAGATACCTGCCACCATCTATGGTCAACAACAGTAAGGTACGTAGTGTTTTGTCTGAACTAGCATGACTCCATTTTTCTGCTATTTTAGCTCCCAATATTCTTTTTATTTAAGTCATGCGGATAGTTAGCATTCTATCACGACTCCCTTTTTTTGTTTAAACTTTGGTCGCTACTAATATTGAATATGGCGTTCAGATACTATTCTTCATAAATCAGTTTGGTTGCCATGACAACACCTAACACATTGATACCATTGCAGATCACTGATTCAATCATTTCCCATGGATGTTTCTTGGATAACTGCAGGATAGAACATAGTGTAGTAGGAATCCGCTCTCGGATTGGCTCCAATGTGCATCTTAAGGTAAAACCCTTTCTTGCTAGAAGCACATTATACTAATAGAATTGACCCAATCTTCTACAATTATAACAAATATGCGGTTTCACTTTCCTGCAGGATACAGTAATGCTCGGTGCTGATTTTTATGAAACTGATGCGGAAAGAGGAGAACTGTTGGCTGATGGAAAGGTTCCAATTGGGATCGGGGAGAACACAAAGATTCAGTATATGCATATTTATCCCCTAGATTAAATTTAGATGTCATCTTTTATTATTATTGACTCCCAATGTCTCTCTTTTGTTCTTTGCAGAAACTGCATTATTGACAAGAATGCAAGGATAGGGAAGAATGTAACTATTTCCAACTCTGAGGTATACATCACCTCCGACAAATTGGAGCAAATTAAGATACCCACAATACCGATCTATGTCACTTTGAGTATTATTATAATGATTTGTGTAGTGTTTTACAGCATTGGAATTATTCTTTCCAGTGCACTGCTATTCAAAGTTGATGTCATC
Source organism: Raddia distichophylla (assembly GCA_005191435.1). Classification (NCBI taxonomy): domain Eukaryota; kingdom Viridiplantae; phylum Streptophyta; class Magnoliopsida; order Poales; family Poaceae; genus Raddia; species Raddia distichophylla. The sequence goes on from SPJY01031878.1 coordinate 2,490,105, forward strand.
AAAATCTAATGAACTTGTGGTTGTCTGGTGGGTCTTACAGGGTGTACAGGAAGCAGATAGGACCTCAGAAGGCTTCTACATCCGATCCGGCATTACAATCGTGCTAAAGAACTCAATAATTGCAGATGGATTAGTCATATGAGCTTAAAATCCCCATTCCAACATGAAAAGAACTAGGGCAGAATGATTAGTCACAGGAGTTCTTTTGTATTGTTCCAATAAGATGTGCAGCATTCAGGGGCTGCTTGTCCGTACAAAATCATTTTTAGTTTCACAAATATATGTGTCTCACCGAATGTTGTCAAACTCGGGATATCGTTGTAAACTTGTAAAACATGACCATCAACGCTAGAAAGCTTTTGTGCTCCATCGTTTCAATTCTATTGATTGTTGTATAATTAATGTACATCATCAGAAGCTCAAGTTTTATGTTTGAAAGCTGATACTTGTGACAAACGGCTACGTACATCATTTCGTTTTTTATATGCATAAAGATGCGCATAGTCAATTCATAAGTTGCTTGAAGCAAAATTTCATTACAGATCCTATGTTCAAAACCACCAGACAGCAGTAAGATTCATGCTAGCAAGACTTAATAGTTTTGTCAGCATAAACTACAGTAAATAGCTAATGCAATTTTCATATGATCAGAATGTTAAAAAAACACTTTCAGAAGGCGCCATCCAGGTTTAGAGGCGTAGAGAAGAAATACGTATCCCACACCTCCTCCGGACAGATGTACAGGATACTCTGTTTTTCTATATCCATCACACGTGCGCGCTCCCACCCATCCTCCACACGTGCGCGCGAGCGGAGCCCGCCCGTCCCGCCTCTCCGCCCACGCCCACCGTCCGATCCCCGGCCGATGGCGGCGGAGCCCGCGGAGGACGGCCACGATCCCCGGCCCCCGTCGGACGGCGCCGCCGCGGCGGAGGGGCTGCTGAGCGCGGCGTCGGAGCAGCTGACGCTCGTTTGAAGTTAAGGCTCGAAAAGGCTCTCTGCAAGCACCCTCCACCACGGCGGCCGGGTCAAGCTCCCGCCGCTCCTTCGCCGTGGTCCTCTGCTCCACCACCACACGCACCCACCCCTCGCAGCAGGCTCGGCACCTCTCCTCCATGCACCTGCTACCCGTCGGGCGCCTTAATTTCTCCTCACCTACTGGTCGCAAGCGCTGCTTCAAATGCTTGGGTTTGCGGCACCAAACTGCCTCATGCAGAGACCCTGTTCGATGCTTCGCTTGCTGGTGTAGTGGTCACCGATCCTTCGAGTGTAAAGCCAACTCCGCCCCTCGCCGAGTGAGAGAATCTCCGACCGCGCGGATGGCTCGTGGACGCCCTCTAAGCCGTCCTCAAATTGGTGAGCCAGAGAATCGCCCCCGCAAATCCTCAAGCCTCCTCCTTGCGTCGGCGGACATGGTGGACAACTCCAACGTCCTCCACTCCCGCTACGCCGTTGCCTCCCTCCAGGGAATGGTGAGGCCAGTGCCACTGTGCCAGACTCGTCCATTGGGGATGCGCACATGGCAATCATCAAAGCTTCCGGCGCATCGTGGGAGCAGGTCTCCATCACCAAGCACTTCCCAGAGGACTTCTTGGTCCGCTTCCCCTCTGAGGCCTTCCGCAACAAGGCTGTCTCCAGAGGCCGCTTCTATTTCGGCAACGTCGACATCGAGCTTCGGCCTTGGCTGCCTCGGCCTGCTGCTGTTGCCGCTCCACTGCCCTACCGTGTTTGGTTGTGCCTGGAGAACTTCCCCTTGCACGCCTAGAATGAGAGGGCTGTGGAGAGCGCACTCAGCGGCTCTTGCGCACTGCACTGCCTTGATGAGCGCACAAGACGTCGGGAAGAGACTGCGACCCTCAATCTGTGGGCCTGGACAGCCTCGCCGGATATCATTCCTAAGGTCCACTATCCGTCCATCCCCGCGCCTGCGGAGGGCGAGGACTCCGCCGTTCCAGAGGCTATGGAGTTCAAAATCTTCATCCACATGGCCATTGTCGAGGACCATTCTGGGGAGGGGGGCTGGGACTTATGTCTCTCGGTTGAACTGGGAACTTGGCGTCATCGACGGCGAGGATTCCCGGCGCAAGAAGACCAGGGCTGCAACCCCGCCTCCACCACCAGCTTCGTACAACAAGTAAGGATGCAAGCAGGCCGACCTGCAGGCTGCCTGCAGGCCGCCGCTCCACCCCACCAGATTTAATTGGCAGTTACGCAGAGCCTGCTAACAAAACCTGCGGGCACCTACCATAGCCTGTTCTAGTCCTGCTAAGCGATTCCTCTGCTATTTGATCCAATTGTCCAGGTCATCGACAAGAGGGGTGCTTGCCATTGCTATTTCCAATTATTCAGTTAACAATTCTCGGCGAGAATGTGCAGATGATCGATTCTTTTATTTGGAGAACTCATCTCAATTCAGCTGTTGATCATTGTGATCGTCAGGATGATCAGCTGGCATTAAGGACGACATTGAAATAAATAAACCGAAACGATGTTTGTGCAAAAAATATCGGTTCTATGGATGATGCTTGCCATTCATTAGCTTTAGGGTTTTAAGATGGCATGTTAATTACTTGGTTGATGTCATTAGTTTGACTGAACAAACATGCATTGAGAAAGCTCGACTTTCCGGCACAAGAAGATAGAGGAAGACATGAAGAAATGGCTTCTCCGTAGCCACCCAAATGTGCTAAAAATCACCAAATCAACTGCACCGTGCTAAAAAAATCCCGATTAATGTGTATGGGTTGAAAAATCCCCAAATCAATCTACATCGTGTGCCAAAAAATCCCAAATCATCCTGTACCGTGTGCTCAACAATCCCCAAACAAGCTGGAACTTGCGCATCTTCAAATCAATCTGCAATGACTGAGTCGCCGCCACCGCTGGTAGACCATCGAATAGCAGGTTCTAGTAGGCTTCGCAGGTCAGTCTGCTAAGTCCGCAACAAAATTAGCAGGTGACTGCGGGGGGCCACTAAGTCCATTTTTGCAGGCGGGCCTAGCAGGCTAGCCCGCGCCTGCTTGCACCCTTAACAACAAGGAAGACTCCGACAGCGATGGCGACGAGTCACGTGCGCCGCGACGACGTAAGGGTCGCTCTGCTTCTCGATCCTTCCGCTCCACCCTCCGATCCTTCTTCAGGCTTGGTCGTGGCTCCAAAGCCCCGCTCTAGGATGCCCATGCAGATCATGCAGGGCCCAGCTGCCGTCGGTGCGCTTCTCCTCCGTTGGTGTCGGCTCGCCGGTGGTCCTTCGTGGTGCCCCGAGTAGCCCCGACCCCCCCAAGTCTGCCTAGTGAGCTGCGCCGCTCCCGGTCGATGGGTGAACTTCGTCACCGACCACAGGCTCACGCAGGGGAGGGCATCCTAGGACTGGTGCCGGGCTTGCCAGGTGATTCCCCCTGTTCTACTTCACGCTGGGTCTTCCCCTCCTCCGGGAGTTGCTGCCTCCGTCACTTTCCCTCCAGATCTCCAGCCACCAACTCCAGCAAAATCCCCTGATGCAACCGTTACTGTTTCAGCACCGGATGATCTTGCCATGATTGTCTGAAGGGCAAGCTCATCAGCGACAGTGTCGGCTGCGGTTGTGCCCGCCCCCATCTCAAAGGTCGTGCCACCGGCCACGACCTCGCCACAGAAGGATGCCCTTGCCATGGTGGTTTGGGCGCCAACGTCAGTGCCAGCTACTGATATGCCCGCTGCACCGTCAATGATGTCACCGCCCACGGTCGCGATCTCACCTGCTTCGCCGTGATTGATGGCTAGCGCACTCACCACCATTGCTCAGGTGCAGTCTCCTCCGCGCTCATCTTCGCCTTTGTCGATGGATTCCTTCCTCCATGGCATCGTCATACCCGTGAAGCCTCCTGTGTTGCAGGTCTATCGCTGCAGACCCACGAAGCCTACCAGCGCTTCTCCTCCCAAGGCACGCCGCAGCACTCGCCTAGCAGCGAAGGAGTCCTCCAAACTCCCCGTTGAGGTCAGGGCGCGCCGCGTAATTGCCAGGAGGCTCCGTCCTTGGATGACAGCGGTGGCAGTGCAGCCGCTCGAGGAGATGGATGCGCTCATTGACCTCTTCGGCATGCCTCTTCCTGCCGGGGCCGTCCAGGTGCTAGCGGACCTCACTTCTATTCAGCTCGCCGATCCAGAAGTCGGATCGGGTCAGGACATTGAAACCCTCGTGTCTCCATGATTAGTCGACCTCCAAGTCAGCATTTTGGTGCCTGGAAGAAGGCACGCCGACGTAGACGCCCTATGTGGAGGTTTGAGTCTATCTCAGCCTTTGGTAGCTGCCTCCCTTCTTGGTTGCGGCGAACTCTCTGTATCGTCGCATGTACCCCCTTTGTAGACTCTGCCTCGCAGTTAGCCTATCGGGTGGCAAACCTGTCGTTGCCTCGCCGCTTGTCGTGTGTGTCACCTTCATCGTGTATCTCCTAAGACTACATGCTTCGGCTACTAATTTTATGTTGCTACTTCGGTTCCATGGATAAACCGCCCTTTAATCTATTCAATTGGAATGTTAGGGGCCTCAACTCTGGGGTGCATCACAGCGTTCTCCGTGACCTCGTCACCACCAATCGCGCTAATATAGTCTGCCTCCAAGAGATTAAACTAGCTTCAGTCATGTCCCACAATGTTTCGGAGTGCCTTGGTCAATGCTTCTCTTCTAGCTTCATCTCCGCTCCTGCCGATGGCACTAGAGGTGGAATTATCCTAGCAGTGGACGATATCCTTTTCGGCCTAGATAATGTCTCCATTCTAGAGCACTCCATCTCTGCCCGGATATTCTCCAAGTTGCGTGGCACCACTTGGTACAACACGGTTGTCTATGGACCTCAAAGCCACCAGGACAAGCTTCTTTTCTTACAAGAGTTGCTCTCCTGTCTTCCAAGGGGAAAGGAACCCTCCATGGCTAGTAATCGGAGATTTCAACCTCATCTAGCAAGCCACCGACAAGAGCAATAATAATATCAACCCCTCTCTTATGAACGCTTTCCGTTCCACACTCGATCAGCTTCAGCTTCTTGAACTCAACCTCTCGGGGTGCAAGTTTACATGGAGCAATGAGCGTGCCAGCCCGACGATCACTAGGATTGATAGAGCCTTCTGCTCTACGTACTAGAACGGGTTATTCCCAACAGCCAGCTTGCGTGCTCTCCCTACGCTTATCTCCGATCATGCGCCTCTTCTCCTCCAAAGTGACCCCTTACACCGCCATGCCAAATGCTTCAGATTCAAAAACTACTGGCCAAAGTTAGAAGGATTCCATCAAACAGTTAAGGAAGCTTGGGAAAAGCGGGTTGCTTCCCGTAACCCTTTCAGAATCCTCCACTCTAAGTTGGCACGCACAGCAGAGGCTCTCTCCTCTTGGGCCAAGAGCAAGATAGGAAATTTCATAGAGCAGCTTGACGTGGTATCTGAGATAATTCAACTGCTTGATCAAGCTCAGGAGACTAGAACCCTCTCCCCCCAGGAGTTAGATCTTCGCCGCCTTCTCAAGGATAGGTGCCTTGGCCTGGTAGCCTTAGAGAAAGCTCGAATCAGACAAATATCCCAAATCCAGTGGATCAAAGAGGACGATGCCAACTCAAAATTCTTTCATTTGCGTGCAAGCTCCAGACGCAGAAAGAACTTCATCCACTCTCTAGTAACCCCTTCTGGTTTGGTAACTTCCCACAGTGAGAAGGAGAAAGATTGCTCTCGCTTCTTTCAAGAGCATGTTGGCACCACCTTTGGTCGGTCCTCCTCCCTCAACTGGGGTCGGCTAGGGTATGTGCAGCATGACCTCTCCAGTCTAGAGTTGCCATTCACCGAGAAGGAAATAAAGCAAGTGGTGTTCGCAATGCCCACTTGTAAAGCACCCGGTCCAGATGGTTTCACTAGCGAACTAGCCTCTTCTTTCGAACCTGCTGGGATACAATCAAGGATGATCTCATTCGTGCCTTCCAATTCTTTAAAAATCAGGCCGGTTCTTCCTTCAACTTGCTCAATGCGGTGAACATAGTGCTATTGCAAAAAAAAGTGGACTGCCAGCGCTCATCTGATTTTAGACCTATCAGCTTAATCCATAGCTTCAGCAAACTCCTTACGAAACTCCTCGCCAACAGGCTAGCCCCACATCTTGACCACCTAGTCTCCACAGCCCAAAGTGCGTTCATCAAAAAGCGATGCATTCAAGACAATTTCCTTTATGCGCAGAATGTTCTTCACGACCTCCACAAGAATAAAACCCCTGCGCTTTTCCTAAAGCTGGACTTCGCCAAAGCCTTTAATTCAATTCATTGGGGCTACCTCCTTGAGCTTTTGATGCGGCTAGGCTTCGGTTAAAAGTGGCGCAATTGGATCTCCATCCTTCTTGGCACAGCCTCCTCCTCCATTCTTCTCAATGGAGTGCCCGGCCCGAAGATCTGGCATGCCAGAGGAGTCCGCCAGCGTGACCCTATATCACCGATGTTGTTCATTCTGGCCATGGACCAAATTCAAAGGCTATTCCAACTAGCGGCTTCAAAAGGGCTACTTTCACCAATCCACTCTAGAGCCATCAACATTCGTACATCCCTCTATGACGATGATGCAGCGGTGTTTCTCAACCCCATTATAGAGGAGCTTACAGTGACCTTATCTTGGAGGCCTTCGGCTCAGTTTCGGGTTTACGGACAAACTATAACAAGTGAGCGGTCTTTCCCATCTCCGGCCATGAGGTAGACCTGGACGCAATCCTCTCAGTCTTTCCTGGCATTCGGGATAATTTTCCCTGCAAATATCTCGGCCTTCCTTTCCACACCACAAAGCTTTGACTATCTCATTTCCTTCTGTTGATCGATAGAGTGCGGGCAAGGCTTCCTTCCTGTAAAGGAGGGCTTCTCTCCAAAGCGGGTCGCCTCACCCTGCTAATTTCTGTTCTCTTGTCTATTCCAACCTACTTCATTTCGGTGTTCAAACTACCAAAGTGGGTCACAAAGAAAGTGGACAAAATTAGCAGATCCTTTCTCTGGAAGGATACGGATGAAGCTCCGGGAGGCCACTGTTTAGTGAATTGGGACTCCGTTTGTTGCTCCAAGCGTCTTGGTGGGTTAGGAGTCCCAAATCTTGAAAAATTTGGTAGAGCCCTTCGTCTCCGCTGGCTTTGGCATGAATGGAAATCCCCCGAGCAGTGGCGGAGACAAGGGGGGCTGGCAGGGGCCTGGCCCCCCCTATGATCTACGTGCAATACTAAGTAGTATATAGGATATTGTATCAAACTTAAGTCCATCTAATTAATTTACATGACTAATTTCAGTTATAAGAAGTATGTTATTAGTATTGTTTAAACATACTCTCCCAACTAATTTATTTTATAACTTAGTTCTTTGAAGTTTTCTTTTCAAAGAAAATAATTTTAATTTATGAATTAATATACCTTCCAAACACATTACATATTATCAATAATAGTGTTAGTGTACAATATTTCTATAAGTTTACCAAAATTCGCAGACCTCTTTCGACGTTCACTTATATACATTTGGGGCTTGACTAATTGTAGCTCATATTGCTTTTCAAACACTTCAAATATTTTTATTAGCTAGTTATCACCGTGTCCAATATAAACATAATTGTATTATTGTTGTGTAATCTTCATTTATTCTAAAGAACTACATAACACTTGCTATACATATACACATATATAAAATATAATCTATTTATTTAATTTTTGCCACACCACCCACAACTTGACTCAATGTTATATGAATATGCAAGAAAAAAATGTGGCATTTGATCATGGTTAAGTGTCCCCACACATGACTGTGACATCCTCTATTTTATTGTATGTCACTTGTATTTTCGAAAACCCAAAAGTAAATTAAAAGGGAATTGTTATATACGAAACCCTGTTTTAATTAATTTAAACTAAGGTCTAAGCCAAAACCCTCGAAGGTATTTTTGAAAAATTCTGGAAAAATTCCCAAAAATCCTAAAGGCCATGATTTAGCCACCCTCCAAATTTCAAATACAAAGCCCAAGGCTAGCGTGTGTTTCCGCAGTGCGACGCCGGTCTGCCGGGAGCTCGTCGGCCCAATGAAATGACGAGCAAACGTGCTAGACCTAAGCCCAAACATGGTGGAGACATATTTGAGGCCCAAACCTGCCTAGATCCAGAAGCCCAAGCCCAAATTCAATTATTTGCAAAAATACCAAAAATAGGGGAGTTCTAAACCTATTAGGAGTAGAATTGGAGCCCAATTCAAGTTCTACCTATTGGAGGCCTGCCCATGGTCGACCAGAGCAGTATATAAACACTTCAAGACCCTCCCCTCAGAACCACAACTCGAGAGCCACCCCAGAGCAACCCTAGCCGTCCCGAGGTGAGTTTTAGGGTATATCTCCCTGTGCTTGCCGCAAACCAAGTTGTAGATCATGCTATTGCGTAGATCTCGTCGAAACGGTCCAGTTGCATACCTGGATCGTCGAAATCGGTGGAGAAACGCGCCCTAGGGAGCTCGCCGAAGTTTTGGCTTGCGCAGCCGCCGGCGACCTCGGCATCCGTGCCCTGCCGCCGGATCCGCCGCCGCCAACCAGCGCCCGCCACCGCCCAGTCGCGTGTCGCCACGCATCGCCACCCGCCGTCGCCACGCGTCGCGCTGCCACCGTCTCCCGCCCGCGCGTGCCCCTCGCGTCAGCCGCTGCTGTGCCGCCCAACCGCAAGCCGCCGCGTGTCCCGCCCGCTGCGCAGCCCGCGTGCGCCGAGCCGCCGGTTGGTTCGGTTCGATCGGTTTTCCAGATTTAGCCGGTTTATTTATTTCAGGCCTTTTCTGATTTTCATCAAACTTACAGGAATTGTTCAAGGAGCATCCGAACTCCAAATTGGATAATTCCAGAGCCATTATTTTTCATAAATCCCCTAGAATTTTATATATTTAATTGGGATATATGTTCTGTGGTGAATGTTGCTAGAGATGGCAATGGGGAATTCACCGTCGGGGAATGCACCGCCATCCCCGTCCCCGCAGGGGAGAAAAATCCCCGTCCCCGTCCCCGTGAAATGCAACGGGGCAAACAATTGACCCATCCCCGTCCCCACGCGGGGAATTAATCCCCGCGGGGTCCCCGTCCCCGCTTATCATAATGCATGCAATTGACAATTCACAATATATGCAGCTGCTTAGTGCTTACAGGTTCACATCACAACTTCACAAGTCAACTCACAACGGTCACAAGTTCATGAATAACATAAACATTTTGTCCACCAAAGTAGTTTCACTTTGTGCCAAATATGAAGTACCCAAAAGCATCGCCAAAAGTTTACAAGTTCAAGGTCAAGGCACAACGACAAACACATAAACTAAAGATCAGCTACTTAGAGTAGACTTAGTAGGAAATGACTCATGACTCATGAGCAAGAGTAAAAACAGCAGGCCAGCTGCCAGCTCCAAGCTTTCATCATTCATGGTCTTCAAAGCTTAAACCAGTGGAAGTCCCTGCATGCAAACAGCAACAAAATGTATACAAATTAGTCATTAGTCCAGTATTTAACAAGGAATGAGTAAAGTACAATGCATTGTTGATTTTCAGTTTTAAATATAGTACCTCAATCCCATCTTGGATCTCTTGAAGACAACTCCAAAAGCTTGCAGTTTCTTCATTATCACCTACACAAAAGATTTACAAGAATTACTTTGCAACCAAGACAGTGGGAGAATTTATTGAATTGAGTATGAATAGTACAAAATATACACCTCGATACTTGTTTCGAAGCCAATCTTGTGAACACATTAAGGCTTCCAAGATATCCGGAGTAAGTCGACTACGGTGCTCACTAAGAACCCTCCCGCTATTGCTAAATGCAGATTTTGATGCAACTGTACTAACTGGAATTGCAAATATGTCTCGTGCGACCTTCCTCAATGTGGGATAAGTGTCCCAGCTACCTTCCACCAATCAAGAATCTTGAAATTTTCTGAACTGATTGGAACCAACTCATCCTCCAAGTACCTATCTAGCTCAGATTTGAATCTCATTGTTGTCGGCCTTCTACTAGCAACACGTGCACTAATTGTAGAGAGCACACCTGAATTAGCAAGTGGAGGATCTGATGACTCTGTGTTATCTTCATCATCTTCCACTTCATACATCTTCATCAAATCATATAGAGACTCTCTAACCATGCTAAGTTTCTCTGCACATTCTTCACTAGTCTCACTAGTAAGGGTCTCCAAGAACCCAAGAAGGTAGTCAGTTTTGAAACGAGGATCAAGAATGGTGGCCAATCCCATTGGTCCTTGGATTTCCTTCCAATATTTATCAAACTTTTCAATCATTTCACATGACATTTCCTCTATAATGGGATTGCCACATGCAGCCCACTGCCTAATCTGCTCTTTAGCCTCACAAATTTTAAGAAGCTGAACATTGGTAGTCACATAATTTGTTCCTGAAAATACAGCAGTGATGTCATTAAACAACTTGAGCCTATCAACTACCTCTCTAGCAAAAGCCCATTCTTCTTCACTAGGAGCACAATC